>JAOYMU010000010.1:7806344-7820077 GCA_025802295.1 Psammodynastes pulverulentus
GAATTCTGGGAGTTGAAGACCACAAGTCTTAAAGTTGACAAGTTTGGACATCTCTGTCCTAAGTTGAGGACTACCTGTAGAATTTCCTTGGAAGGGCCATCACATCTTAATCCCGTCCGTGCCATTCCAGCTTTCCTATTCCATAAGCCACGCAGACGTTTGTTCCATGCAGTCCTCTTCCTGGGAGGCATTCTGGGAAGGTGGGCCGTGGCTTATTTTCCGAGAATCATAAAAATAGAAATCGTTCCCCAGAACCATGGACTTTGAATTGTTTGCTTGTGTATTTCTACATGGGCTGGGTGACTTTTCATCACATAATGCCAGAACAAGAAAATTGATTGGGAAAGCTCATTTGCTTTTCGAGGGAGGCCGGTTAAGTCAAAATGTCCTCCGTTTAAACAAAAAAACAATAACCCTTAATGAGGTTTTTACAGGTAATCGTGGTTGGTTTAGTGACCGTTGGAAATTACAGCCACACTTGAAAAAATGAGCGATGCCTGTTTCCCACTTCGGACGGTCGCAGCCTCCCCAGGATCCCAGCATCAAAATTCAGACATTTAGCAGCTGATTCATATTTAGAGCGATTGCAACGAGCTGCAGTGACGTGATTCCCTTTTGCGACCTTCTGACAAGCTAGGGTTTTAAAATAAAAGGGGATTGAGATTAGGGTTAGTAGTTTAGTGATTTAAAATAATTGATTGTATTGTTTTGTTGTTTTTACCCTGCTGTGAACCGCCCCGAGTCCTCGGAGATGGGACGGTATATAAATTTGAGATAAAGAATAAAAAATAAAGAATTAAAGTATGAGACACTCTGGGAATGCCCATGGTTTTGTTCTGGCACTGTCTCTTTTCTTGCTGTGTTATTACCCCTGATATTTCTGATCTTCCAACCCATCTAATGTATGCTGTTTTCTCCCTCCCCTTTGCAGTCTATGGTGGGATCAGATACAGCTGAGCTGCTGATGCAAGATCGCAAATGTCAGGAAAAGTACAAAAGACAAGAGCCACGGGCGAACCTGATTAATCTGACAGGAGAAGAATGGCCAGTGCCTGGCTGTGGAACCGTGGACCTTCTCACAGGGGAGATGGTCCCAATGGCTGGCACATTAGAGCAAAAAATAGAGACGTTCACCAAACTCCTTTTCTATGGCAGAAAGAAAGTAAGACTAAGTTTCCATGTTTGCTGTCTGAGGGGATTATGCACACAGAGCCTTGGATCACACTCATATCGTTATAACCTCAAATGATTACTTATATGTCTGTGAATCCATAGTTTCATTTTGCATGAGAAATGCAGGGAGAATGCAAATCAGACACAATGTATTTCCACAGAGAAATATATTGCTTTTAGTGAGAAGTACAGCACTATTAGACTGTCTTTTAATTAAACTCTATTTTAAAGTGTTGTACTCCACTGGTTTTATTGTCTTGCTTTATGGAACTTTGTTTTATTATTATTTACTTTTGTCAAATTATTTTCATGGAACATTGTTTTTATTATTTTTGTATAGCTCTTGGGGCTCCTTCATGAGGAAAAACAGTAAAAAACTAAATTACAATAGGAACACTTAGGCAAATGATTATAGTGGTTCAGAAGTGACAGTTTGATGTCTTTTGCATGTTTAAGGTTACAGCTTACACAATCTCTTGCCACTGGCTATTCTTGCTAGTTGATTTGAAACATCTAGAATTTCCAACCCCCAAAGGGTAGCAGGCAGCCTGCTCTGCATGTCAAAGATCAACAGGTCCAAGCTTTCAGATCTTAAAGAATCTCAAGTTGCTGATCTTGTTCTGCTTAATACCTGGCTAATACCTGTTTTTTTCTGTGGAATACAATATTAGGGTAATAACATTTCCCTATGTTTTCTTGATTCTTGTATCCATTAGACAGAGCATTACCCTGTCCATGGGACACATTGGAAACCACTGATATCTAGGCTATCTCTCATCTGCCATGAACTTTGACTGTTAGTCACATTGGAAAATAATAGTGTGGGATAGAGTGGGGTACAGTTGGTGGATGCCAAGAGTTTTGATTATGGTTTGCTTGCTCATAGGAAGCCCTGGACTGGGCTATGAGAAACCAGTTGTGGGGCCATGCACTCTTTCTATCAAGCAAAATGAACCCAAGGATTTACAGCTGGGTCCTGACTGGGTGTGTAGAATGCTTTGCTGCTTCTTCAGCCTATATTTTAAATGACCAGATTTGCCATGTCTGACAAAATGATTTCTTCTGTCTTGTTGCAGGTTCACAAGCACACTGACCTCCAATGATCCTCTGCAGACACTTTTCCAGCTCATGTCTGGAAGGATACCCCAGGCATCTTTGGTATTTATTTCTGCCCCCACCCCTCTTCTTTCATGGGTCTGACTCTTGTGTATCTGGCTTAGAAGGATGGATCTGAGGTGAGGAGACTGTCAAGTGAAGATGGACAATGAAGGGCAGCTTAGATGGAGGAGCCAAGCTTAAGGCAGCAGTTTTATAGGACCAGATGGAATCCTCTTGGCCCCTGGAGTCATGGGCTCTTTGTGCAGAGAGAACAGACCAGCAATGCTACAAAGCATTTATTAGGGTTCATAGAGAAGTACCACAGTCCAGATGAATCCAAAGTTAGACTTTGATAAAAACAACACGTTTAAAAAAAATGAAGAATGGGCACTTAAGGCGATTGCTGGAATCACTTACTGTTTTTGTCTTTCTCCTTCCTGCCACCTCTGTGCATGTGAACATCTGAAGATGCCATAATTGGTGTAGGCATGGCATATGTGCAATTCTAGTAAATGTCTACTAGGCTCAGCAGGGAAGATTGCTCAGCTTTTTCTAGCTGTCAATATTGACAATAGCTTGTTGACACCAGCAACAATTATGGATTGCTAGGATACCCAGACTTACTGTAGTTATTGGATCAGTAGAATCCAAGGCTAAACCAATATTCTCTATTCTGACATTTTAATCTAGGACTTGACCAGGTTTGTTGACAATGCTTGAGAAAGCATGAGTTACAGTACAGTAGGGTTAAGAAAAGATCAACTATATTCTATTCATTTATTTGGTGGCTAAATAAATTAAGCTACTCAACTGATAGACATGTTAGCCATACTTGAAAAATGCTGAGGAAATATCTATGTCTTAAATTTATTGGCTATGTTCTGGGAATGATTAAGAATAATCTTGGTCTAAACCAAAAGTGACTATAGTTAATCAATAGTATCAAGGCTGAATTGGAACCAGCTGATTCATATTTAGGCTGGGACTTAGGATCTGGCAGTCTGACCTTCAGCTGAAATGTGGAATGTGTTAAAGTGTGAAATTATGCTATTCTAGGTACCACTTTCTGCCTGCCACTTTTAAGGCCATATTTGTCCTTTCTCTTCTTAAAGGGGTCCTTTGCTGCAGTCTTAACTGACCTAATGAGGGTATGGACCAGGGGTGGGATTCTACCAGTCCCGCTACCGGTTCAGTAAGCGTGTGCTTGGCGTGCATGCAGAGGTACTAAGAAAACCTAATCTGTGCCTCTCAGCTGACTAGCATGGCAATCTTCTTTGCCATGCCAATCAGCTGAGAGGATAAAAAGCAACAAACAGCAGGGGTAGGTGGGCGGGCCAAGCAGCAGGTAGTCGGAGTGAACCGGTATGCTCCCAGCTCATTGATGGAGCTACTGGTATGCCCGAACCAGTCTGAACTGGTAGAATCCCACCTCTGGTGTGGACATTGCCTCAGATATAGCTAGTTTATATTCCAGTGTTCTTGATAGGAATATCTCTTTCAGATTATTCATATTCTACCTTTTGCCTTTGCTGGATGATTAGGGCAAATTAAAGTATAGTTTGAAGAAGGAATGAGTTTACTGCTATTACCCCCTTTCTTGCTGCATCATTGCTGGTTTTTTTATGAACATCCAAATCATCTATATATGTGCTTCCTTGGGCCAGATTCTCTAGCAATCTAAAGATTTCCTGCTGAGAAAGAATCCATGAAATCAAAAGGTCAACCATTGTTCCATGGGAAGCAATAATGGGGCCAGAAACTTTGGTATACTTCAGAAGCCAAAATGTGCTGAAAGTTTACCTCAGGTCAGCCCTCCCCAGTCTAATGAGTCAGTGAGGTGACTGACTCATTAGTGTTGGAGTCAGACTAAAGAGAGCAGATTCAAGTGCCCCCTCAACCATGAAGCTTGCTGGGTCGTTTTGAAGTAGTCTCTTTCTCTCAGTCAACCTTACCTTGCTACTGTAGTAGGAAGGAGATCCTCATATACTGTAAGCTGCCTTGAATAAAAGCTGGAAAAATAAACTTCTCTGTGTTTTGGCTAGGCTGGCTGAGCATTTTAAGGGTTGTAATGTCAGCACTAGCACTTGGTGAAGGCTTCCTTAAAGATTATATATTTTCTTTGTGCTTAAAGTCAAATATCCTCTGTGCTATGTTTAATGTTCCTTTGCTAAATGCATGAACCAAAGTGGTACAACGCACACACAAATTGGTTTGCTTCCCAAATATTTGGAGCATTTTTCCTGAATCTTATGCCAGACAGAGGAAACAAGTTTGAGCAAATAGTGGTGTTTTTATCTCCTTTGTACCCTGTAATTTCCCCTTTTTTGACTATAGTCCTGTGGAGATGAGAAATGGGGAGACTGGAGGCCACACCTGGCTGTCATGCTGTCTAATCAAGTAGGAGACCTGGACCTGAATTCCAGAGCTATCATCACTATGGGAGACACATTGGGTGAGGAAATTCACACATGAGGGTGTGGGTGGAATGATTTCCAATTCTAATGCCAGAGGAGTTGCATCTACATTCTTTAGTACTTCAGTTGCATAAAAATGAAGAAATCACTTAAAGAGGAAAAGCTATGTGGTAAGAATCACAGAGATGTCATCCCTCTGCTGAACCTTTGATTCTCACACGATCTTTTAATATAATTCCTCCTGTCTTATCTCCTTTCTCCATATCTGTCTGAAAAAACAACAACAAATAATCAGAAACTATCAATGAAGTTGGCAACCATAAAATAACTAGAATATGTTGTGTTTAACTATACAGCATTAGCAAACTTATGTCAATGTCTTTAAAAGAAGGATAATGTGGGTGAATTTTAATGGTACAAAAAGGTTGCAGTTTCCCCCAATGAATCTTCTCTTTTCTCACAAGACTTCCTTTAAAAAAAATGATCACAATGTATTTTGTATTCTTTTATGTTTTTCCCATAGATTAATGTGTGCCTTTTTATCTATTCAGCTGGGAAAGGATTAATAGAAGCTGCTCACTTCTGCTATCTGATGGCAAATGTCCCTTTTGGCCATTATCCAGTTCAAACAGATTATATGGTGTTGCTGGGAAGTAGTCAGAGGTGAGTGAACAAGAAATAGAAGTTCCCACTTAATTAAAAAAAACATTTAATTTTATATTTTTCTTTCCCAAACTGGGGCTTATCCCTTTCAAAATTCCCCTAAGCAGCCTTAGTAACGATTCCAAGTTGAAACAGACCTGGGCACCACCCAGCAATATTGGATGGGCTCAAAGACAAGATAGCATTTTCTACTGAGGTGGTATATGAGGATGGGAAGATAAGTAGTTCATGTAGTGGAAATTAGAGCTAAATTTAAGATTTGCTATTATGCCTTCAACAATAGCTTGTACAAATCAGCAAAGAAAGTTAGCCATGGGAAGGGAATAAAATGATATCATTTGCTAATTGATGCACATTAGGTCACAGACTGGTTGAACATTTGGCAACATATCTCACAAATATTATACTGGACCAGCTTTTTCTCCAGACACTATACTGTAGTTATAATTGTTTGTTATGAAGCACAGCAGTTGTCATTATAGATAAATCTATATCTTCATTATATACCATTGTATTCTACATTTCTATGTGAAGGGGGAGACTCGAGGCTGGCTTATATTTAAATGGGAATCGTAGTGGACAACCACTTAAATATGAGCCAGTAGTGGTCTGCAGCTGCCAAAAAAGTCAACAGAGTCCCAGGCTGCATTAACAGAGGATTAAAATCAAGATGTCATGAAGTGTTAGTACTGCTTTATAATGCTTGGTAAGACCACACTTGAAATATTGCATCCAGTTTTGGTTGCCATAATATAAAAAAAAGATGTTGAGGTTGGACTAGAAGACCTTCAAAGTTTGACTGTGGCCTCAGTCAAAAATTATTGAAGTCCCACACCACTGGAGGTCAGCAGTTAGGAGAAGCTGCACTGTTCCAAGCTACACTGGAAGATGTGGAGATAAGCCCAACCCCCTGTTCAAGACAGGAGAACTTATACCATCCCAGACAAAAGATTGTCTAATCTTTTCTTGAAACTGTCCAGTGATGTGAGCATCCACATCTCTGGGAGGCAAGCTGTACTATTGATTAATTGTTCTCAGGAAATTCCTCCTTAATTCTTTAACAAGCTTCCACCCAATATTTGTTGCCCTGCCGTTACGAACTTTGGAGAATAAGTCGATCATCTCTTCTTTGTGACAGCTCTCTAGTACTGGAAGATAGCTATAATGTCATCCCTAACCCTTCTTTGTTAAAATTAAGTTCCCTTAACAATTCACCAGTCATTCATTTCCACTATTATACTCTATAAACCAGACTAAAGTGAATGCCTCTGAATCGGGGAATAGATCTCAAATGAAAATGTAAGGAAAATGTTGAAACTAGGCAATTTTGCAAAATTGGACATTCTGATTTTGATAACAGTATTTGAATTTAGCCTGTAATTACTTTAGAAGTAAATCTACTAAACATAATGGGATTTAGTTCAGAATTATTTTCATAAAATCAGATTGTATAAAAATATTAATAAAACAAAGCAGCGCACTTATATTCAGTAGCCATAAAATGGAATGACAGAGCACTGGAGAAAAAATAGTATTATTCCAAATAAAAATTAGCAAACCGTCTCAAACAGCATATCGTGTATGCTGGGATATAGAAATACAATTTATGCATTTCCTCTCCAGTGCCCCAGCCCTTCTTTTTTGCTATACCAAGTATTCACTATAGCTTCAACAAGACAGCAATCCTTCTGCGAAACAGGAGATTCACCAGCTACTGATTTCACTAGTATCCAGTGTGGATGTCAAATGCTGATGAGAAGTTCAAGTATTGGGCAGACCAGGGAATATTAAGATTAAAGTTAATTTTAGCTCTAATGTGGAAAGTAGAGTGTTTGGTATTCTGAGTGGGTACATGTAAGTGATTCTCTAGGTGATGAGACAGGTAGAGATCTGAACTTCAGTGTACCAAAGTGCCCTGTTGAAGCTAGCTTCCGGTAAGATAAGGCAAACACTGCAGCTGATATAATCATTCACCTTAAGAGGCATAGGTAAGGTTAAAAATCCAATTTACAGAGCCAGCAATTCCACTTATATTAATAGCGCTCTGGCCAGATAACAAGGATAAGTGTTTAATGATTCATTCCACCTTTAAGCTGGTTGTGCCTTATTAGTATGACAAAGCCAAACACACCTTGCATCTTCAAGCAACACACGTAACCAATTCTTGGGAGTCGCTTAAAGTAATTTCTATGAAATCACATGTGTTTAGAAATCTAGTCTTAGGTGAAACCAGATTTTCTGCTTACTGCTTCCACAGAAGTTATCAATGAAGTATCCAAAGGCAACCCTTGTTATTATTTTTCTTCCATTTTTTTCCATTTAGGGCAATCTCCCCCTTTCTTAAATTTTCCTAATCTTAAGTACAACTTCATGTTAAAAAAATTAAGTAAAGCAACAGCTCCACCTAGGAGTGGAGAAACAACCTCCGTGTATCTTTCCAGCTCATATTATATTATAAATGAACTCTTAGGCACTCAAAATGAAACCATGGAGACAGCTGGTCTATAAATACATCCCTCTGGGAAGCTGTAGCTATTTGCTGAGCGGAAATCTAACAGGAGTTGGGTGGGCAATGAATCCGCTGAGAGGGAGCTCAAAGGGACAAGTCCAAATTCTGTTTATTACACAATAAGTATCCCTTTTCTCCCCATTCCATAGTAATCATGAGACAGAGGTCTTCCAAATTTGTTATTTCTACCTTGCTTTATATTTTCATTCATTAAGTTTCCATTTCATGAAGCAGACCCAAAGGAAAGGAAAAAATCAAAACAAACTCAAATGTTGCATTTATTTAAAGCATTTATACACTGTGTTGTCTTCCACTTGTTCAGTGCCAGATGACATAAAATAAAAATAATGATACAAAAATGAAGCCTCCATATTGTTGAATGAAGAGGAACAGAGAAAAATCAAACGGTGCTAGCAGGAAACACATTTCTGTCATGAGCAGTTTTATTTTTAAAGTCTATTAATTATAGTGTATTCATCAGTGAAGAAACATTAAAGATAGATTCCAATTTTTAGAATGAGGCTTACCTGTTATTTCACATATTAGACATGATGTGCCATTTTCTTTAATATTTTGAAAAATATCCAATAGTAAAAATTTGGTAATACTTCAGTGAAGCTTAATTGCCCATTCGTTTTTAAATTAGTTAAACAATCGCCTACCATTTAGACTGCCAGCATCTCTAATTTTATCCTCCAACTTCTGGGGAAGACAGAATTTGGTGGAAAGAATAAATTGGGCTCTAAGGATGAAATTAGCTTCTGCTTCTCAACTCTTGATCTGCTTTTTTCTTTCAGCCAGGCCTTTTCCCAGTTTGCAAGGACAGAATGTATTCACAGAATGGAAATCCTTGAGTATTGTCGGTTACTGGGATGTCCCCAAGCTTTCATCCCTTCTTTCCAGGTAATAACAAGCCAATTAAAATGTTCATAGGCCTTTATAATGAAAATATTTCTTGGAGTGAGGGCCTCTTGTTTAGTTTAGCCAACTTCCATGATCTGCAAATGGAAGGAGGCAGCTGTTTGAACTTCTTCAAGGTTAGCAGAGCTTCTGGGGAAGGAATATAGCGCATTCTATCTTTTTACAGTAAGGAAGAAAATAAGATGCTGTAAAGGCAGAAGCACTTAAATCTCTTTGGTAGGAGGATTGTGAAGGAGCAAATAACAGGTTGCTTCTGACTCCTGGTACCAGAAGAGATCCCCAAGCCCTTGTACAGCAAGCCCCACCTCTTTTGGTGATGCCTTTGCTGTCAAAGGATATATATTTAAAAATTCATAAAATGTTTGAATCTGGTCACAAACACATACTCAGGTGGTGATCAAACACGACCCCTGACCCAGAAATTCCTGAAGACAAAACATTAGAAGATGAAGATATCGCCAAAGTTATGGAACAAATTATGGTCATGACCAGAGGTACTACTGTATTCTGAATGCTATAGTCTTACATGGAGAATCTGAGGCAATTCCATTAGGGTATGTATGCTTTATATAGTTACCTCTGTTAATTTTTTCAATCCAGGTTATAATTCAGTGGTCTATCAAAATTATAATTCCCAGGGCTGTTTGTAGCAAATAATAATTCTCCCTTCCCATCTGTCCAATAATTCAGCACAACCACATTGAGCACCACTTACAGTCTTGTGGGAATGTAGGCATTTGGCTTTCTAAGTGATACCATGCACAGCGGTTACTGGGTAATAAATGTCAAAAATATATTACTGCCAATTACATTGCCAAGAAATTCCAAAGAGTATTGACACATGTTTAACTAATTGGTTTCAAAATACTTTGGAGAGGAATCTGTAGTCTGTACTAGGAGTTTTCATACTTGGAATTAATTAATTGTATTATTTTGACTGTTGAAATTCTTTCATGTACATGAGCTCAGTGATTTAATTATCAAGCTTATTAACACAGATAATATTATTCACATAACATTTCTTGGGTCACTACTTTCTCTTTGCCATTTGACCACAGTAGTTAACTCAGTATTTTAAGACAAGGATTCACACAAACAAGAGCAGATGGGCTGCAACACTGAGAGTAATTCAAGTGTGTATTTCCTCTCTTGCGCCCATACATTTTCTCTTAATTCTCTTTCATAGGTATATAAACTGATTTATGCATCTCGCCTGGTGGACTATGGTCTCGCTGCTCAGGCCTTACATTATTGTGAAGGGGTTGGAATGGCACTTCTTGCCCAGAATCAGAATGCTTATCCTGCCCTCCTAGAGCAGGTTATCAAGGTGAGTGTCTGGTTAGGGACCCCAATAAGAATTGTGTTTATCTCTTAAAATGATAATTCTTCATGTATTTGTAATATATGTTGGAATTTTACACTGCAGGAAATTTCACATGCAATTCATAATGCAGTTGTATTCATTGCGGGTGTTCGTTTATTTATCAAATTCAAACTCTGTCTGTCACACTTTCTTTATGACTCTGATCATAGAGTTAGTCTTTGTTTTGTGTTGTGAAAAGAATTGGGAGAAACTTTTTTTTTTTTAAAAAGTAATACATTAACATAACAGATAATCAGAGTTGGAAGGGACCTTGTAGGTCATCTAGTCCACCCCCCCGACCCAGCAGGAGACCCTACACCATTTCTGACAAGTGGCACTCCATGTCAACCCACAATGCAGATTTCTTTGGTTAATAAATGAAAGATTAAAAGGGAGGGACACGATGCAAAACAAACTGTGTAAGATATTAAATGTGTACTTAGCACTGTGTACAGCAGCTTCTTGGGGCTCTAATCAGGACTAGATTGCAGTATATGAGAAGAGTTATTATATTTTTCCCCAAATCATGGTTGTGATAAAAATAAACATTTCATGATTGGTACAGATTAGAAACTCATGCTGGTGCCAGAGGATAGTTTTCTCCAATGCCAAATAGAAAAGGTGGGAATTTTATTTGTAATAGTGGCATAGATAGTAAAGCTTTTCTTCTCCATGGATCCCCTTTAAGTACCTTTTGTAGCTGCAGACCATACCCCCCCAAGACTTAACTCATAACATTTCTTTAAGCCTTTAAATACTTTTTGTAACTGCAGACCCCGTCACGACACTGCGCCCCCCACCCCATTGGGCTGCGGACCACAGGTTGAGAACCACTGCACTAAATGATTTTCCTTTTCCTATTCCATAAGAATTAGAACCCTGATTGCTATTTAAAACAGCAACAATAATTTCAAATACTTATTAATGTATTGGCAAAGCAAGATCTTTCCATTACATAAGAGGGACAAATATTTTCAGAAGCAAACTACCTATTTCCAGGTCCTCTTAACCTAAAACGTAACAGATGTAATTTATAAATATGTCCCTGTATTCACAATAGTTTCTTTTCTGAATACAACAATCTTTTTTTGTACAACATGAACAACCAAGACATCCACTCTCACAAACATCTCTCTTTTGAGACCCTAGAGCAGGGGTGTCAAACTCATGTCATGGCAGTATCATGTGACGTATTGGGACTTCCTCCCTTCATTAAACTGGGCGTGGGCATGGCCAGCGTGTGACGCATCTGGCCCGCAGCCCGGGAATTTGACAACCTTGGCCTACAGTATAGAATCGCTGCATCTTTTGTAAGGTAAAGGTGAAGTAGTTCCTGTGGGTTTTACTATGCTAGTTGTAGCCAACTTTAAAGGGTGGTGCTCATCCATTTTTTTAAGCATTTGAATCAGCGCTGTCCAAAGGCATTTCCATGGTCATGTGGTCAGCGTGACATCGTGCCACAGCGCAAAATATATGACAAGATATGGAATGCAGTTATCTTCCTACCGAAGTGGTATCTATTTATCTACTTGCATTTACATGCTTTCGAAATGCTAGATGACAAGTGACGGAAGCTCACTCTATCACAGTTAGTAGGGCTCCATCCACTGGAGTATAGATGTTCTTCCGCGTCTTTTAAGCCACTGAGTCATGTTGCCTCTTGCATCTTTTGTGCACTGGCTATATTTATATGCTTTCTTACTACCATGCTGAGATTGTCTTTTCCTGTCTCCTCCTTTCTTCCTCCCATTTTTTAATCTTTAACAGAACAGGAAAATAATGACTGCAAAGGCTTTGCTGGGATTGGCAATGCTGTGAATAGATTCGGGAGAAGTTACTCATTCCCAACTATGTCTGATCATTTTCCATCCATCCCTGTGGCCATGGTGAGGAGAAGAGAATTGGGAAAGCCATAGAGACATAGCTCCTAATAAGCCCCTTTTTGGACCTTTGTAGAATTTTGTTTCAGGCATGGACATTAGAGGGGAAATTAATCTTATAATAAGTTCAGACAAATGGGGAAGACGAGTGATTTGTATCACCAAACAAAATTGGATCTCTTTGGGGTTAAGTCTAACCCTGTGGAGTTAATTAACTACTGTTGATACAAACTCTGTTTTGGAAATCATTATTTCCCTTCCCCAAAACCTGTCAAATATATCATGCAAATAGTAAGAATGATATTCAGCTCCTGAAATTTCAGAAAGATTGAATTGTTTCTCCCTTTTATCTATAACAATGATATAATTCCAGTGATATTCACATCAAAAAAGCATGTACAAGCTCATAAAGAAGGTTTTTTTTGACCATGATGCTGTCATGGCCTTCTTCCTTGTTTTGACCCCTCCCTATTAGAAGCTGATACATTGTCCAGTTTGATTACAGAACCAAAGAAAGCAACTTGATTTCAATCTGTGTCTGAATGAACACCTGATTTTTACCCACAATTTTTAAGCAAGAAAATTGCATTTGATTACAGGTTTATTCTTTGAAACCCCTTTAGTACAAATGTAATATGCTCAAACAACTACCTGCTGTATTTTGGATTAATTCACAAAGTCTTCAAGGACAAATAATTTCAATAATCTGTCCTAGAGGTTACCATGACATATGTCAAAATGGCCAAATAATTACTGTGCAAAATAAGCTGCTTCTCCAGTGAAATCACAAATGGGGACTTATTCACTTGAATAAGATTATGTCAGTCCAGGACAAAGCCTCTGCCTTTCCGTAACATTAATTCAGTTATATACCAACTCAAAAGAAACGACTCCTCTCAATATTAAAACAGCACAAATTACAAAAATGTATTTACATATTTCAAATACAAGAGTTATGAGTCAGCCTACTTTGTCTAATGTTTCATCTGATGAAATTTATAGTTTGCTTCATTTGTGTTTCTTTCACATAAGCACATTAACATGAAGGGCTGTAGGCCCTTCAATCTGAGAAGCATCTTTGACCTGTATCAGGAAATACATCTCTCAAGAGGAGCAGTTGACATGAATAACCTGCTCATAGGAATCAGATTTGGAGATGATGGTTGCAAGTGTGATCTGTATTTTGGCACAGAGTAACATAGTAAAAGTAATCCAAAACATAAAAGCAACTTTGGGTCCAAGCTTCTTCTCTCTGTTTTTACCTTTATAGGAGATGGGGGTGGGACACAAAACGAACAGGCAGCATTTGCAAGACTAACCGAGTAAAATGTGATACCTGGGTTCAACATCAGAGAGGGGCTTCTTTTTGGTGGGAAGGTGGGTTGGGGATGTTTATAAAATACAGCTAAGTATTCTATGTCAATCCCAACAATATACACGTTCTCCAGATGTACCCTGCCAATTGTGATGAAAGTTATGTTGCTACTAAAACCAGAGCTAAGGGACCTCCAAACGTTTGGCCTAGAGCCGTGATGGTCAACCTATGGCATGCGTGCCATAGGTGGCACGGAAAGCCCTCTCTGCGGGCCGCCAGCCATCGTCCCAACCCAGCTCCACCGTGCATGTATGCACATTTCCCACCTGCCAGTTAGTTTTCAGGTCTCTGCCACACATGCGTGGGGGGCGGGGTGCATGCAGGGTACATGCACGGG
>JAOYMU010000010.1:7891665-7903145 GCA_025802295.1 Psammodynastes pulverulentus
GGGACGCCTGGCCCCTGGGGGCCTCGGCGGCGGTTGGATTCGGGCGCTGGGGGCAAGAGAAATCCCCACAGACGTCCGTCGCCGCTGGAAGCCGGAAGTCCCTCCTGGAAACCCAATCTTGATAAACCAAGATATTCAAATCTTAAGAAATGTGAAATATCACTTTTACTATTTAAGAGTGAAATTAATGTATAAAGATATAGTGTTTTGTATTTATTAGATTCTTTAAACAATTGTTTTAAAAAGGCTGGACATCAAATTTTCTGCATTGGTATTTTAAGAAATCTGTTTTTCTTTAGCTCGTATGATTTGGTCTTATTCAGCCATAGCTCCATTTGGTTTCAGGTTGCAGCATATATTAATAGAATTTTGGAAATAAATATAAGAGGTAAGGATATAAATATGATAAGAAATTATATTCCTAAATAGCAATTTGATGAAGATCTTTAATTTTATCAAATTTGGTGGTCTCAGAAAAGAGGATATTTTTTGTAGACAGAAATTATCTTCCTTATGTTAGGGAATAGATATGTGTTTGTTATCTATTTTTAAAAATACCTTTACATTTCAAAATGAGTAGAGTAGAACATTTTGCTACAGCATCCAGATTTAATGAAAGTTTAAGGACTGAATTGAATGATACTAAATTGATACTATAGGGATTTTTATTTTTGTTTTATGTTTATTTCAATCACTGTATGTGGTTTTTATATTGTATAATCACTTCTCTTATTTTGTAATTGTAGCACTGGTTGTATTTCATTTATAATTTTCCCAAAAATATTAATATTGTTTAAAAAATGAGAGATGAATGGCAAACAATAAGCAGAGATAAACTTCTAAACTGTATAGTGAATTAAGGGGTTGTTGGTGGTGTTCCTGTCTGAGATATTTTCATACACTTCTCTCTTTTTATCGGTTTAAACCCTGTTTATTGTTCATTGCCTTGGTAATGAATCTTCCTTCTCTCTGTCAAGGTCATCCTCTATACTTTGCACAATAACTGAATTTGTAATCCAAAATACCTGAAGTTCCAAGGTTAGCAAAGTGTACTTAAGGAATGAAAAATGGAGCAACTATAAAGAGTCCTTTTTTTGTGAAATAACACTTCATTTGAATTTAGCTTTCTTTCCCATACATTGACTGGGTTCAGATATGCTATGCCATAAACTCTGTGTAGGCACTTGCATTTACAAGACAAATGGCTACAACCATTGTGGTATTTATTACAGCAGTCCTGGAAAGTAGCTCTAGAATACAATAGCAGCTATCTAGTTGGAGTCCCTGTATGTTTAACAATTTTGTAACAGGGAATTCTCTACCTCAAGATACTAGATTCCTAAGGAATTGCGTATGAATGAAATTGTTCTCTGAACTGGTCATACTGCATTGGAAGCCTACTCAGCATCCTTGTAATTTTGTGCTTTCACCTTTTTACCTAACAGTCTTCTTAGGACTGTTAGGACTCCCACTTGGGCAGAACATTATATTGGTACAAAATTTGCTACCTCCCTTACAGATTCCTACCCTGCCTCTGTTCCCAATTACCACCTTCATCCAGATTAATTGATTTTATGTACCTTGAGGTATTGAAATAAAAGGGAAATATCTGTTTAACAGTGATATAACTATAGGCAGTCCTTACTGAATGATCACTTGTTTGGCAACTTTTCAAAGTTACAATGGTGCTGAATGAGGGAATTTATGATGAGTTCTAATTGAATTGCAATGTTCCTGCAGCCATGTGATCATGTTTAGGCACTTTACAATCGGCTTGCAATTTTGATGGTTGCAGCATCCTGCGGTCATATGATTGCTGTTTGTGTCCTTCACTGCCCGTTTCTGACAAGCAAAGTCAATGGGGAAATCAGCAAGACATCAAAAATGATGATCACATGGCTGCAGCCAGCTGTAATTACAAAGAATTCACTTAACAATGGAAACTTGGATTGTACAACTGCCATCATACAGTAAGTTGGCCCATACATATGATGTTGTGCTTTATGACCATGATAATTATGGAGTTGCCAGTCCCAATCACTATCATTAAATGGGGACTATCTGTAAGAATGATTATCTTATTCATGTTTGAAGACCAGCTATATCAACAGAAGTGTAGTATCAAGCTCACAGGAAGTGGTAGATGTGCTCATTGGCCAGACTGCACCTAGCACAAGGGACCCAGTTCTAGTTGCCAAAAAACACCAAGAGGATTCTGAGGAACTAGAAAGAACGCAGAAAATAAGAGTGAAGATGGTGAGGGGAGACTGAATCCTACAAAGAATCTACCACTTCCTGTGATCTTGATACTACACTTCTGTTGATACAGCCCAAAATTGTATTAATTCTTTTATCAGTGCAACACATTGCGGGCTCATGTTTAATCTATAGTTTAACCAGGACACTCAAATCCTTCTCACCATACTATTTTTTAGCCAAATACCACTAATCTTGTATCTGTGCAATTGATTTTTATCCATATGTGCAGAACCTTATGTTTCCTGCCTCTGAGCTGCATTTTGTTGGGTAGGGCCCAATGTTTACACCTATCAAGATCTTTTTGACTCTCGAGCTTGTCTTTGAGATGTTGGCAATCCCTGCCAGCTTTACATCATCTGCAAATTTGATGAACATCTCAACTATCCTTTCATCTAAGTCATTTATAAAATGCTGAAGAGCACAGGCCTTACGGCAAAATTCTGAAATATCCCACTGGATACTTCCTTTTTGTTGACATGGATGAGTTGTCACAAAATAAAAGCAGTAAAAAGTGTGAATAATGCAATGTATAGCTCAGCACTAAGCTCAATAAATATAGCATAATGAATCTATTTTGGAAACATGAAAAAGAGGACACTAATATAGCTGTCTGCAAGAGGGCAACAGAGCCAATGATAAAATGTGCAATGATATCTCTATATAATCATTGAGGTTTACTGCAGCTGCTGTTAAGCACTAACTTTAAAATAGGATCAAAGCCTTAAGTGATTGGAGCCTTACATTCTGCTTTGATAGGCTCACTTAGCTCTGCCCATATATGAGCTATTCCAACATGGCCTTCTATTTTCTCTCAATGCTGTAGGGCATTTATATATCTTTGAATTAATTTTGGTTAAACTGTTGCTCCAGAGGAAATGTTGTGGTCAATTTTGCAATCTGGGGAGTTTGTCACTGGTGAAAACTCATGCTACACTTTGCTGCCTGGCTCCAGGCATTCCATTCCTCTCACCTGTACTCAAGGTATTAGGGAGTGTTAATGTGTTCCCTTATCTTCCTTGGCTTCTCTGGAGGGTAGATTTAGCGCTATCCCAGAAAATGGCTAAGAGCCAATTAGGTGAGATGATTAAGACACCAGGCTAGGAACCAGGAGACTGCCCTGCCTTAGGCATAAAACCAGCTGGATTATTTTGGGCCAGTCACTCTCTCTAAGCACTCAGAAGAAGCCAAGGGCTAACCCTTTTTGAACCTGTCAAGAAAATTGCAGAGATTAATCTCCAGGAAATAACATTGACTCAAGGGTGCAAGCATGCTCACATGCACTCATGTACACACAACACTCACATAGATGGCAACTCATAAGCTTTGTTTGGTTTCTTCTCATGACAACATGCTGGTTGGTTGTGATGTTATTTTGCTCTCCTGTTGGCCAGCTAAAGCAAGTGCTAGTCAGCTCAATGCTGCAAAGCCAAAGTGAAGATATTCCTGGGGAGGCATGAAATGCAGCAGAGGGCAAGAGGCAAAGCTGTTTGTATGAAATTGTCCTTAGGCAACAAGATATCAAAAATGTCAGTTCCAACTTCAATGCTCCCCATTACTTCTTTCTCTTCCAGCAGGAATCTAGTAGACAGTATTCAGCTGGCCGATACAAGCCTTTCAACGATTTGCTTATTATCTGTACTTTTAATTTATTTGGTCCTATTCCAAGACTCCCAGGACAAGTCTCACTCTCCCAGGCTGACCATTTATGCTACAGTGGTCTGTCCTGCACTGGTTTCCGAAGGAAAAAGAAACAAGAGTAAGTTGATCATACTATGCTCAGTTTAGAAAATTTTTAAAAAGATCAGTTTTATTTTACCAATGAGATATAACCCAAATCTGTTTAGCAACATTTGCTACCCAGATTGTGATAGGAGGTGACAAGAAAAAAAAAATCCTGCTGGAGTCTTGTATTTAAAGAGTCAGTTTAAATGAGGTTAATTTTGGAGAAATGCTCTGCTTTTTTGTATAAAACATAGTTCTCGATAGTACATTAAAAAACTAACAAAATTATGGCATAATATTTTATGTACATCAGTCCGTTTCTTACGAAGTGACCCATAGTCCATGAAAGTTTATGGAATAACAATTTTGCTAGTGTATCTGGTTTAACTCTGCACATCTCTGGGACCTAGAGAACCCCTTCTGTTCACCTTATTTTTGCTTCCCAGCCTCCTTGAAACAGGGAGTCATCCCGCTACAAACTAAATTCAGGGAACAAAGGACACACCATACCAAATTCATGTTTTTATTTGTTTGGTTTCTTGGGGAAAAAAATCTGCATGAGCTGAACCCCCCCCCCCCCCCAAATGCTTTTTCCTAGGAAGGAGTTTTTAGAACAGGCAAGGTTTGGGAAGCAAAAGTTCTCTCCCATAAGCTCCATGGAGGCATAGCAATTCAAAACAAATTAATAGCTTCAGTATAGACAAAGAGACCAATGCTTTCCAAAATGGCTAGCATTGTGGGATCTGAGAGAGCAGAATTTTATCAAAGAAGTGCAGAATTCTCATATGCAGGTACATTTTAATATTTTGTATAATTAACAGTTCAGACTGAACCTTCTTTTGTAGAGTACAACTTGGCAACCCATTATTCCCTTTATTCTGACTTATTACGTAGTGTGAACATAACTTTGTGGTTTGTTCACCACGATGTATAGTTTATCACACTGTACCAATGCAGCCACCTTGAAGGTGAATCTGAAAAGGAAAATCTCTGGTGCAAAAGAATAAGCTACAGAAATCTAATATCAGAAAGATCAACATTAATTCTTCCAAGACTTTCTGACTTTAAAACAGTCATTTTTGAATACTAGGATGTCCAAGGGAATTTGAGAAGTCATTGAATGTAATGATCAAGCAGCTTGATTCCATTACTTGTGGCTTGAACTGAGATCTTATCCTAACAGTTAGCTTACCAGTGCCAAGAGGTTGCTTTCCACCAGCTTGTTGTTACTGTCATTATCACAATCTGTAATTTTATTTCATTTAATTTCCTTCTGATCTCATTGCTTGAAATCACAAGCATTTCTCCTTCCAACACCCAGGGTATGCATACTATATACATATATGCATATATCTGGCAATTTAAGAGAACACTTAAAATTGAATAGTGCTGACTTTTCTCCCTAAATGATAGATTTGTTAATGTTTAAAGTGTATCAGGAATTTTTAGTGTGATGGTGTGCAGAAAGTAGTGAGGAAATTTAAAAATAGATCTCTGGGGATAATGCAATAGATGGCAAGGATTTCCGATTCCAAACTGTTTAGCAAGTGACAAAAATGAGTGTTCCTGGCCCTACATTTTATAATCATATGTTTGTTTCTGTGTGTATGTGTGTGAGAGAGGGAAAGAGGGGGAGGGAGGGAGGGAGAGAGAGAGAGAACGGGGGAGAAAGAGAGAGAGAGAGAGAGAGAGAGAGAGGCTTTTGCACAGACCAAAGAGGGATAATGTTTTGCAAAGAAAAGAAGCAAAAGTCAAAACTGACTGTAAATAGTGAAGGTGAATAAGTTATTCCAGACATGTGGAAAATTGTTATTTTGAAGGCACATGGGAAATTGCCAATGGGTGGAAAATCAGCTTCTTTGGTACTTAAAAACATTTGCCCAGTTTATTTGTCTGCCCAAGGCCAGTGTTACCCTACACTTTTATACAGCAATTTCCTTCTCCATTAGGAGGAGGATTTATTTTGCTTTTAGAAAAAGAGGCTGGCCCATTCTTTGCAAGCAAACCAGTCAAACTGTCAGCTGTCTAGGTGCTGCAGCCCAGGAAGAGAAATATTCTAGCAATGCAGAGAGCAGCCCTTTATGTTCCAGCAGGATAGATGGGTAGATGTGATAGATGGGTTTGCATGCAATATTGACAGAGTGAAGACTGCAGGAAGTCAGCTCGCTCCTTTCCACTTTCCTTGGCAGTTTCCTTTTCATAATTAGCAGTCGCTCTGATGATAAATGCCCTTGCAGGGTCTACCTGAAAAGAATGATAGTAAGCATGTTGAAATGTTTTGCTGTTTGTATGCACAACATCTTTGCATGTATAATATCAGCATACATAACTGAAACTAGTAGCGTCATTGACGTGTGTGTATGTTTATAGATGAAGCAATTTCCACCCACCCACTTCTACGGAAGAATATATAGAATCTGATTTACCCCATCTGCAGCTCAAACTGAAGACCTGTTTGTATTACTCTCCTGAATGAATAAACTGGCAGAAATACTCTGGTACAATTTTATTGGTGGAGCTGTAGTCAGAAGACTAGACTAGACTAGACTGGACTGGACCAGACTAGACTAGATTAGACTAGACTAGAATTGTGATTGGACACACAAGGATTTGTCTCCAGTGTGTGAGTTCTCAGTGTACATACAAACAACAAACTAATATCATAATATACCAATAGAAGAAGGTAATAGAAAAGATGAGAAGGATAATAATAATACAGCTGTACCACATGGGTAAATATCCTTAGACATAAGACAGTACTTTGGTAATTAGGTGGCCAGAAAAGTGATGGCACAAGGGAAAGGGGGAAAAAAACTGTTTAATTATTTTGGCATACAATGCCTTATAGCAGCATCCTGAGGGGAGGAGTTGAAACTGATATGTCCACGATGTGAGGGGTCTGTAGATATTCTCTCAACCCTCATTCTGACCTGTGCATTATACAGGTCCCCAATGGAAGGCTGGTTGCAACTGTTTTGTCTGCAGTCCTAAGTCTGTATCTGTTCTGTTTAGTTGCTGTACCAAACCAGACAATTATAGACGTATAGATGACAGACTCAATAATTCCTCTGTAGAACTGTATCAACAGCTCCTGCAGAAGTCAGAACTCCCTGAGCTGTCACAGAAAGAACATTCTTTGTTGTGCCTTTTAAATGATGGCTCTAATGTTAGGTGCCCATTTCAAATCCTGGGAGATTATAGAACCCAGAAACTTGAAGGTCTCTACTGTTGATACTGTGTTGTCTAATGTAAGAAGTGGGAGAATAGGAGGGCCCCTCCTAAAATCCACTTTTATTTCTACACTTTTAAGTGTGTTCAGCCCCAGATTTTTCCAGCTGCACCACAAGGCCTGTTATTCAACTTCCCATCTGTATGCAGACTCATCATCATCTTGAATGAAACCAATGACAGTTGTATCATCTGCAAACTTCACTACTTTAACAGAGCGATCCTTCAAAATGCAGTCATTGGTATATAGAGAGAAAAGAGTAATGGAGAGAGCACTCAGCCCTGGGGGGGGGGTCTGTGTTAATTGAATGGGCATGCGATGTGATTTTACCTAGAATAAATATAGATATCTACTTACTGAATGAAGAAATCTTCCAAAGACAAACTAAGACAAAATCTATAGTTATTCATAGATTAATAATTTCAATGTCTATAATTTTGTGATTATAGAGATGAAGATGAAATATACTGGTATGTCTTGTCAACCCAGAATATGAGTAGCAATTCTAGAAATAAAAACGGATTTTTCTTTAATCTTATTTATGGTTCTGTTTATTTCAAGTAGAAGAATTTTTGCTTTTAGTGAGAATGTAAAATTTGCAACACTTTTTTTTCTTTCTTGGAATGACAACTCATGGTATACTCAATTAAATAGTAATCATAAAAATGTACTACGGTATATATTTATTCTTTCTGCATTACAGCCTGCTGTTCTTTAATCTGGTTGTATAAATGGTGGGTTACTACTACTCACCCTTAATAAGCTGCTATATCTGAGAATAGGTATCAGCAAGCATGGCTACCGTGTAATGTTAATATCAATCATACCAATTCTCACAGTTCATCTTTCAGTTTGAAGGATTTTTCAAAATATTATATAGAAACTGGGACACCAGAAGTCAGTCATCTGACTTTCTTCTGGTGATGGCCTTCCTGTGAATTAAGGATTGACTTCATGTTTGAAATCTGAATTTGCTGGAACAATTTATCCTCTAATCCACTTTGGCAGAAAATGCAACCTCTTCTTCAAATGTGAAGAAAAGCAGAATCCATCCAAGCATAACGTCAGTCTAAATTGGACATGGTACCAACCAAGACCCCTAATGTGGACTTTGCTTACTTTAAACATATTAAGCTGATACTTTCCCCTTATACGTTTGTTTTCCACATGTTTTCCCTTTCTTAGTTCAGATACATAAAGCTGCTGTACTGTAAGAGTAGCAAAATCAATTAGTTAAAATGGGGAACATGCAGCTGGAGCAAAGTTTTATTCATATAGACAAGGGAAGCGGAAATCAACCAGTGTTGTGGAGCTTGGATAGATGTTTATTATTTATTTATATCCTGCCTTTATTATTTTTATAAATAACTCAAAGGTGGTGAACGCACCCAACAAATCTTTCTCCTCCTATTTTCCCCACGACAACAACCCTGTGAGAGGAGTTGGGCTGAGAGAGACTGACTGGCCCAAGGTCACTCAGTTGGTTTTCCTGCCCAAGGTGGGACTAGAATTCATGGTCTGTTGCTTTCTAGCCTGGTGCCTTAACCACTAGACCAAAGTGGCTCTCTGATATGGAGGAAAGGGGGAGAAAGAATGTGAAGGATTTTCTTGATCTAGTTTTTTTTTGAAGCTGCTATTTTTTTACCTTCCCAAAGTTTTGATGAAACGTTGCCCAAATGTATGGTGGCCAATTGTGATATCCATTATTGTTGGAAATTTTGGGAATTGTACTACAGATACATGTGGTAGTGTAGAACTAATAGTGAATGGTCTTTAGGGATAGGAAAAAGTGCTGCAAGCAAGACAACAATCAAATAAGAGGAGCCTGGAGCAAGGTTGCAAGATTGAGGTCAGCTCAACCTTAGTAGACCAGATTAAGAAACCAATGCCATAGACTGTAGGTTAGAACTATTTTTATTAGAAGAGCTCCAGTAATAGAATCTTGTAAGCCTGGGCATGCTTCACTTTGTCTTACTGTCTACTAAGGAGGCACCTGTCTGAGACATTTACTCAAACTAATTTTTTGCCATAGTTTCAAGGCCCTCTCATCTGACCATTGCTTTGGTCTTCTGACCTTCAAGGTCATTCCCTACTCCCTCTACAGGCAGACACCACAGGAATGGTTTTCAAGATGCACAGAAGAGTATCTACCATTAAAAAGCATCTATTATACTGGAATCTTAACTTGCAGTTGCTTAACAAACTATCCAGTCACTACAGTACAACTGGATGCTTTTGAAGAATCTATATTTATTTTTAATCCAGCTCTATAGTGTCTTCTCTTCTTAACATTTACATAGTGCATTTTTCCAGAATCTATTTGAAAAGCATAGTATGTGTGAATAGCTTGTCTTAATAAACCGCAAAGATCTTTCTATGCGTTTCTCTGTCATCCAAAGTAATATTTATAATGAAATATGATAACTTTTTAACTGTGGTGGCCTGAAGATATCTTTTCAACTGTGATGGCCTGACTTTGGAGAGGTTCATGTGGAAGCTACTCTTTTGTCTTTTCAACATCAAGCCAGATCTCCAGAGGCCTTTAAAATATGCATTGTATGCTTTACTTAATGCTGCTTATATGGATGTGCTGCTTTTTTCTTACTTAACATTTACTGCATTTTAAATGTTTTCTTGTGAGATGCCCATTACACACCCATTGAAGGGTGGGTATATAGTCAAAATGAAATAATAACAGCCCTGTAAGGTAGGCCAGTATAATCAATCACCCATGTTGTGGAAAAATGCTGGTTTGCTTAACAACTGCTCATCCTCATCCTGCATCAGCATCTGCTTATTGGTCAATGACCAAGGGATGAAAAGGATACCATCCACTTTGTCACAGGAAATGGCTGCTAAGAAGGCATGCTTAATGGCTGAGAGACTTTAACAAGATCAATATCAGCTCTAGAAAAGATTACATGCTATGCTAGGCAGCAAATAGACCTTTGCTGCTGGATTTGGAAACTATTTATAAAACCTATTAGGGACAATAAAGCAGAACAGCAAAAAAAGAACAAAAAGGACCCTATCTATTCACAGCAGGCTTCTGACTCTTGGGTTCCTTCCTCTATCCATTATATTAAATGACCAGATTAAAAGCAAGATACATCAAAAATAATAAGATTTGCCATGATCATTGGTGACAGCAGCAATGTGGAAGTGGGTCACAGTGACAATTACATTGCTTAAACTTGCTAAACAGTGTACCTTTCGTGACTTGAGCTGTGATTCAGATTGTATGGCCTGTTGCTGCTTTGGAAATCACTCAAAGGCAATAATCAACTGGCAAACTTTCTTGAAATGGTTTGGAGAAAGTAAAAATAATGGTATGATAAAAGTAAAAGCCTTGTGGAGCTCCAAGTTCTTCCTAGAAATACTGTAGATTGTTCCATGGAGAACACTTCAGTTTAACAGCACTTTAATAAGGCCAAGAGGAATCTGAATGGCTCCCCACTTCATTGGACCTGAGTAATCTGTTGCAAACAGGTTGTCTTGGCCCAAACAAACAAAGCGGAGTAGGTTAACTTGTTTCTGGGGTTAGAGAAAATGATCTTGGGAGACAAAGCAGATCTGTGCAAGTTGTGTGCAAATTGAGTTCCATGGTCAGCCAAGTATTGTCTACATTGCTTGCTTTTTTTTTTTTTGCATGGTAGACACATCTATCCCTTCTTCCTGTGCCAATCTATGCCCATACTTGCATTCTTAAATGACTGGGTAATTGTCCAATGAAATTAATTATATTCTCCTAGGGGGAGGAGCATGCAAAGTGTAGACATATGAACTTTGAGGGAATACCTAAAAACTAAAGAGACCAAAATGAATCAATCTGTTAAACTATGAATTTTGGTAAGTAGCATGAAGTCTGAGCTCTAAAATCCAAAGTTGTTCTTCTGAACTCACTTATTTCAATTCAGTTCTTAGAAGGTCATATCAATGAAGCTCAGTGATGAGTAACTTTCCCCAAAGACTTTATATATGTATATAAAATCTTTGTTTAGATATATATGAAAATGCATGTATACATAAGTGAAAAAAATACCAATTGCATCTATAAACAGAATAAGGAAAGATGTAACAAAATGCCATATAGAAGGGAGGGAGCAACAGAAGGATGACATGTAAGCCTTTATATAGGATTAGAAATATAACTAAGGATCGAAGGAAATGATGAGGGAGAAGTAGACCCAACTAGAGGTGGTATTCAGCAGGCTCTGACCAGTTCTGGAGAACCGGTAGTGGAAATTTTGAGTAGTTCGGAGAACCGGCA
>JAOYMU010000010.1:7916765-7930948 GCA_025802295.1 Psammodynastes pulverulentus
TGCGTCTGCTCCTGCGCCTCCGCCTCCTCCTCCTCCTCCTCCTCCTCCGCCTCCTCCTCTCTCTCGTCTTCTCCTTCTCCTTCTCCTTCTCCTTCTCCTTCTCCTCTTCCTCCTCTCTCTCTCTGCCCCACATCAAATTTCTGAACCACCCATCTCCCTCAAAGAGGAATTCTGGGTGGTGTCTTGGAACGACTGAATGGGAAAACAGCCTGAAAACCATTTGGTTTCAGATATGGTATTCAGCAGGTTCAGACTGGTTCAGGCAAACTGGTAGCGAAAATTTTATTTGGCTTCTTTCTGCTGCTGCTCTTCCTGGGAGAGTGTCTTGTGCAATTTAGCAGCTGTGAGCTGCTGCTTTCCTCTAAGTCCCACCTGGAAAGCACTGTGGCTGAGAGAAACAGCATTCAACATGGCTGCTGCTTCTCTGTGCCGCAGCGCTTTCCAGATGGAACTTAGATGAAAGTGGTGGCTCACAGCTGCTAAATTGCACAAGATGCTCTCCCAGTAGTGTGGAGAGAAGCAGCAGCTGCCTCAGAGAGCAGAGATGGAGAAGAACAGGTCCCAAAAGGTGGCTCGGTTGAGCCTTGCCGCATGGCGGAAGTTGTGCATGTGTGGAAGCCATTCGCACATGCATGTGCAGAAGCCACTTAGTATGCATGCACACACCCTCACATTTTCAGCAAACCGGTGGTGGGATTATTTGAAACCCACCACTGCTGGTTCCCTTTTTTGTCAGAACATACAGGTTAGCAGATCTAAATTCTAAAATCAAACTGAGTGGATTTGCTACTATTTATCATATAGTCCTCATGTTTTTCTGGGAACTGGTACAAAAGACTGAATATTCTAGAGCACTTCATAGTTGCTCCAATTCCTTGGTTCTCTATTGGCATAGGTTTGTACCTTAGACATAAATGATATAAGAGACCTACACGTGTTGCTTAAGATGTAGCTAGCAGCAATAAAGTAGTATATTGTAAACCCACTTATGTATCTAAGGTGTCATGCAACTTGAGACAGGGATCAATAGCTAGGTGAATGTGAACCATTTCTCAAATCAATGATACTGAAATATTAAAAGGAGTCTTGCATTAATAACAAAGCAGAGTGAAGAACACTTAATTATTTCAAGAAATATTTTGCTCCAAGAAGAGCCTAAAAGCCCTAGTGTGGATGATTGCTATCTACTTACTAGCAAGAAGCATATTTTGAATAGGTAACAACATAAAAACTGTCTAATGAACTGCTGAGTTGTCAACACAGTGCTAATTATATTATGAGAAACTGACTTTTATGAAAAAATAAGGAATGTATGAATAAGCAACAAAGCTTCAGGGATTGGCCACAGCTCAGTTAAGCTGACATAAAGTGCTTCAGAGCTGAGTGGAGGTAAAAGAGATACAATATGGAATGAACATCAAATCCCAAACATTTGGAATGAAACAAAGAGTTCTCTTAGGACCAAACCTATGCAAACCAATATTTGCTAATTAGACACTAATTTGGAGATAAATAGTCTGTCTATTGGCTTACCTTTATTACAAAATGTGCTCAGGGAATGGAAATGAATCTTCTGTTCTCCTCTTTAACTTCCCCTGTCCAGCTGCGTGAAGTTGCTTTTCTCCTCTTGGTTCATTTCTATTACTGGACTTTGATTTTGAAAAGAAATAGCAGGCCCACTATGGCAACTTGCTGTTTAGTTCAACATCAAGTAATATACTTATTGTTGAACCCAATTAGTGAGTTTTGAAATGAAGTTATGGACCATGACTGAAGAGTTGGAGTTAATTGCCAAACTTACACATAATCTGTACAAATACAGTATATACAGAAAGTTTTTCAAGTTTAATGTTTAATTATCAAATGCCCTAGAACAATGAATTTGGGAGTAAATAACACTTGGCTCCACTTTAAAAATAATGGAGAAGACAAAGTTACAATTCATTAATTTTCACATCAGGAAACATCTGAAATGTCAGAAAATGGGAATTGTTTGCCGTCATTCAAATGAATTGAATCTTGTCCAAAGTGGAAACATCCTTTCCAAAATATCTGAGGTTTCTTTAATTGTCTAAGGCTTTCTGGTTGCTTGATAGAAAACCCATTTGGTCAAGCACACAGTATGGTTTTATTGTTCATATGCACCTCCTGGGTTTATAACAAGCAGAGACAAAAGTTTTCTTCCTGTTACCACTAGAACAGAAAAAAATGATTGGTCATTAGAGCAGGAGCCAGAAGTAGGTATGTCAATACCACATACTCCTTTTTAAGGCAGTAGTTCTGGTCAGTAGCAAAACTAAACAGACATAGATAATATTGAAAGTAGAAGGTAGAATTTAAAGTAGGTTGAGAAATCCATCAAAAAGGCCAATAGTTGCTTGCTGAAAGTAGAATATGAACGTAGAAAGCAGCACAATTGAGTTTTTAGTTATATTTTAAGAGGCTCTGTCATTCTTTGTTCTTGTCTTACCAAAATTCAGATGTGATTAAAAAGAATTTCTCCAGGGAACTTTTTTGGAATGGCAAGAACTTGAAGGTATGAAAGGGAAAGTACAGCAATACCATTAGGTTCTTTTCCTCCAAAAAAGTTTTCCATTTCCTTATTAGATTCTTGTTCTTCATAGCTCAAATCAACTGCAATTTCAGAATCATGTTCTGCTTGAAGAATTGCCTTTCATCAATAGCAATAGTATTTTGTACAACTGGAAGGACTAGAAAATGTCAGTGAAAATTATTTAGGAGTAAGACTGTAGTTTTACTGAATCACTGCTTATCCTCCCAATTTGATTATTTTCCTAATTTAAATGTCATGTTTGTATTGTCAAAATAAAATGTACTCATGCAGTATTGCACTGGGTAATATTTTCTTCAGTCTGGATTGTTTCACCTTCTTGTTCTGAAATATGTGGGGAAGAAAAAGATGTATGATGACAACCACGTTTTTTAAGCAGTGCATTTAAACTGGTTATTTGCATTGGAAAGGAAAAGTAACTGCGGTTTCCTGACACTAGTTTCCTTCTGAAAAATCATCTGGCTCAAAAGTGCAATAAATTTTCCAGAGGCAACTAGTAATAGAGGAAATTTGCAACAAAACAACAGAAAGGTCTTAACTGAATTGGGGCCATGAAACTGTTTTTTTTAATTCAACTACACAACTGAAAGAAAATTTTATTCCAGATAAGCTGCTTTCTCTGAAATTATAAATTTGTGCCATGTAGGTTGTTATGGATAACTACTGTGTGAAATAGGAATCCATAGACAGGGAGATACCATTCCAAATAATGAATTAAATCCAATGAGTAGAGATATAGAGTGTTATAGGTAGGGTTTGAGAAAATAGTGTAACATTCTGAATGAATATGATGGAGGGCAAGATATTTGGGTATCTGAATGGATGAATGGGAATGGGATATGAGAGTATGGAAAAATAATTGGGTCATTGGAGACTCAAGAATGAATATGAAAATCTAAGCAAAATAAGGTATTGATTATGTATGAAAAAATATTCAAAATACATGCATCTCCAGACAGAGTGAATGAAAAGAGGATATAAAAAAGAGGATGTGGAAGCTGCTTGCAAGTGAATGAACAGAAATGAACAGAAAGGTGTGGTGTTATACTAATATGAAATATGAAAAAGTGTGCTTGATGCAATTAAATGAGAGGCTGTGAGTGAAAATGCATAGAAAAGAACAATCATTTCAAAAATGTGGGTAAGAGAAGAATAATTTTGACAGGAAAAAAATTAGGGATAAAGAGAATAAGGAATAGTTAAGGAGTGTTTGTGGTAATGTTAAAGGTGTGTTGATTGATGATGTGATATATGTGTAGTTTGTATGCAGATGGTGCCATACGTACATGAATGATTTTCAGCAAAAGATGAACAGATTGTATGATGAAATGAAAAGTATATATCTAAGAATTCATATATCAATGATCAATATCATTGTATAGGACAGGAAAAGGGAGCAAAGTTGTACATACATGGCAAAAAAACTGGAAAAATACATGAATTTGTATACCTCCTTAAATATTAATAAATATGAAAATTGATAAAATGATTAAGATATGCAAAAGCTAGTAAAGAGGTAATGGTTTGTGGCAGTGAATGAATGTTGAAAGGAGTGAAAATAGTGGTTTGTTAGTGTGAGTGTCTCTTGAATTTTTATAAGGAAATGAGAGTTCGGCTAAGAGAAATGTGGAAGTAATTTGAATGCAGTAGGAATAGCATGCTTAAGAAGTATGAGTGGCAAAATAAGAAGTGATAGGGTCAAAAGTGAATGGGTAATGAATAAATATGGATTGAATGAGTGACAAGTATGAAAGAGATACCTATAGCTTGATGTAGTTTAGTTTCAAAGAGAATGAATGAGGATCAGCTTGCAAACAAAAATACGTGATGGAAGAGCGAATGGGTCAAAAGGAAAGGGAAGACAGGACAAGAAAGGTGTGGCTGGATGGAGTTGATGAGATTCTCAAAAGTGGGAGGTGAAAAAAATATACGGAACAAAAGTCAATGCATCAAGCACTGCATGGCTATGTTGCAAGCAAGCTTGGAAAGCAAAAAAAAAAAAAAAAAAGAAAGAGAGTTACAGTGAATGGTGTTCATGGAAACCAGATTAAAGAATGTTTCTTTTTCTTATGGCAGACCTTTACTTTATTTGATTTACTATTTCTTATTTCATTTCTGGACTCTTCATAATGTTGTTCACCCCCAAAATGAAATGGTGTGATGGGTATATTTGTATGGATAATAGTCCAAAAGAATGGATGTTTTATAGCATTTCAATGCCAAAGGTTTTTGTTTTGTTTTGGATGGAGAGTGATTGAAAGAGGGATTGGTAGCTTTGATTGGTAGTAATGGTACTCATAGCCCACGTCTCATTCTATTCCAAGAATTGTTGTGACCATATATGTAGGACTTTTTGTGCACTTTTAACATTGCTTATTTTTCTGCACTGGAATTCCAGGATTTTAAAATTGATTCATAATACTGTATGTGCCATCAGTTGTTGTCAACTCTTAGCTACCACATAGATAGATTTTCTGTATGGTGATCTGTCCCTAACCTGGTCTTTCAGGTCTTCTAATAGTGATTTTAAAATAGCAAAACACCATTTGGAACCCAGAGTTGCCTCTTTCCTCTATTATCTCTTTGCCCTTACATGCAACAAACTGACATTTCTGAGTATATTCAGAGATGGATCATCTATCTGCAATTATTTCTGAAAAATAATTCCTGCATACCAACGCGCTAGTATGACAATACATATTTGAAGAAGAAAAAGCAATTGCGAGTGTTTTAGCCAATATGCTTCAAAGCATTGTCCTCTTGAGGTAATTTCTTTTCACATCAATCTGCTTTAGCTGACTTCATGTGATTAAAGATGTTATTGCAAATAATACCTTATTTTTTTGTTGGAATACTGATAGGTGACATTATTCTCATGCACGCGTATCATATCATATCATATCATATCATATACACATATACAAAGATAAGCACAAAACAGCAGATGTTCACCACTATTGTGTTTCCCAGCAGAATGAAAATAGGAGGAATGAGAATAGGGAAGTGAAATGTACAGTGTTATTTCTTGCAGTGAGGCAGTTAACAGGAATAAAATGTGTGTGTGCTACATTGTTCTTTGCTGCAAAAAAGCAACGATATAACATTAAGATGGTTCAAGTTTGGCCTTTTTAAGTGTATAGCTTGACTGAGAAATCAGTTGATTGGCCATCATATTTTCATGAAAACACAAAAAGATTAGATCTGCCTATGTAGAATATGAATGGATGAGATTCTTGTGTAGTTCCAGCTTTTGTATTTAGATCAGGCCCCTTTTCTGAGCTCTGGCTGCAACTTTTTATCTTAATAGCTATGATCTCAGTTTTGAAGCTACTTCTGGAAAAATTGAGGTTGTGGAGGAAAGTTGTTGGGGTTTTTGTTTCTAACATACAACGTTTTGATGGAAAACAAATTTCATGTAGAAGTTTCAAACAATGTTTCATCTTCAGCATGAAATATGTCTGCTTAGGATTTTCCCAGTTACAGTTTTCAGCTATTTGATTCCTTTGTGTAAAACCATCCGGAAATGAAGCCAGTTTAAAAAATCACTTTCTGGGTTTTCATCTGGTCCTCTATTTTGGTCATGGTGATGGGCTAATTGGTGGCTTCTCATGTTTCTTTACTTTCCTGAAGCAGTAAAAATGACAACAAGAAGAAAACATCACTAACCACTTCTATTGTCATTTGAGTTACAAGATGAAATTGGCACAATTTTTGCTAATTTCAGTTTTTTAACGGCTTGTTTCATCAGAGAACTTGTAACACATGAAAATGGTTTTGGATGACCGGGGCCAGTGACAGGAGGGAAAGGGGCATTTTTGCCAAAATGCAGTTTGTACTGAATTGGCAGGATTTATTTAAAAAATAATGCATCTGGTAAACTGGACAACAGCACTAGCGAGTACAAATCTGAAAATACTTTTTATTCAGAGCAAGAAAAGATTAGTAGAGATTGTGTTCTCAATTGTTTAGGGTCGAATAAAATATAATATAATGTTTTCCTGTACTCAAGAAATGCTTAGAGGCCTGCTTTAGAATTGGGATAGACTGGTTATGTGAACCAACTCTAAGATGGTGATTTTTGCAACATTAGATAAAGAAATCCAGGTTTCTCTGATGACACTGTTTGAGAAAAGCAAGTTTTGGGCATTATGGTTGCTTTGACCATGTTTCTGGATCTAAATTTCCTTTTTCTACCATGAACCCAAAGAGTAGGTTTAGCTTTCACATGAACACAAACATAATTTGGATTTGAAGGGCTATTCTACTATCAGGGCATCTGAGCACAATTTGATAAGGATTATTCTGTTCATGTACATGAAACATATTAAATGATCTGATGTTCTTTCTCTCATCTCCTCTATGTTGACTTGGTTGCACTGATTCTCCAAAGGATGTGTGAGGTAGAAAATATATGATGATGTGCAATCTGATTAATTTGGGAGGCTTTTCTATTGATATCTGGATCATGTTTAACTCCTCAATGATTTTAAGCTTAAATTGCTCTTGGAAATATCATTTCACATAGCATACTATAAAAGTCAGCATATGTAAATTATTATATGACAAAGGTCTATAAATCTCACTCAGCATGCAGAAGCTCTGAATGTAATGATCTGTTTTTACCAGCCTCATGGGCATTATCCTGTTGACTCATACGCAGGGAAAAAAGGATAAATTTTGAATAATGCAGTCTTCAGGCATTTTCAGGGTGCATTGTAACTACAAGCTCTCCTTTGGAGATGCCTATAGATTTGCACTAATTTAAATGCTTTTGAAAATGGGACACTCAAACAAGCTATTTACAGCTGCTTCACCCCAGGAAAAACAACTGAAATGATCTCATCACTGCAGAATTCCATTTCTGGGGTGGAGCTTTGGCATTTAAAGAGCTCTTTGTACAGATTGTACATAAATGAAAACTTCTAAGCAAAGCTGGGAAAGCGGGATTGTATCCATAATCTTGCTCCCACCATTGCTTTCATATTTATTAACTTACAGTACGTATGGAGTCAATACGTGCGAATGGATAGGATTTTCCTAAAAGAGAGGAAGAAACGCCACGTACACCATTTGTCAGCTTTTGGGAGACAAGGGCAATTTGACTGAATAACACAGACCACATAGGACAATTGAGAACTATTACAAATAGAGTCAAAGACAATAATTGTTGCTGAATGAAGAAAGGTTCCCTCTTTCCCCAGTGAACTTGTGTTGGAAAAGACCCAGTCTGTATGAGTTATACAAAAGAAGAAGAATGAAGATATAAGACTTTGCTTTAATTAGAGGGTGATGATTCCCATTCTGTTTTCTGGGATTCTGATTGGAAAATTCACAATAAGAAAATTGGTACAGTCAGACCTTCCTGAAGGTCACCTCACCCACCAGTCATTATCAATCATCCCCAGAAGTGTGAAAAGGCTATAGTTGAGTGTATTTTAAATTCTCACTTCGCAGTAGACAACCTCAAAGGCCAGAGAATGTTGCCAGCTGGAACAAGTAGAATCTGTTGCAGTGTAGAGAGCTTCTATTCCATTCAAATTGATGTAATGTGCATCCCATAAATATAGAAAATGTAAGAGAAATTGTTATACAGCACAATATCTATCTTACGTGTGTAATAGTACCCCATTAATTTGCTATGCTATACATTTTTAATTAAAATTGCTTTGGAAATTGTGGCATTGATTACTTTTGCCTCTTTCCCCATATTTAATGAACCAGTGATTGTGCACGTTAACTGATGATGTTAAATGCATTTAGCTCCCATTTTTTACAAAGGCGGGGGGAGGGGGAGACATGTGGAAAATGGACTTCTTGTTGAAAGAAGGCACTGACAGGGAAGTAGGCTAATATGGTTGTCTTTGATAATAACAGTATTTGATCTAATCCCCAGCTATAGTGCCTACATTTTACATGCATGAGCAAGTTATTTAAGAACTAATTGCTCTTCCTATGTGCTGGAGGACATTTTTAGCACCATCTGTGCAAGAAATCTTATATCATATCAGAACTGCCCCTCTGACTCAATCTAATGAACTCTCTATCAGGGCAATCAGCTTTCGGTGGTGACCAGTCAGATGGTCCTCCAAAATTCAAGTAATCAGCTCTCCTGGTGTACTGTACATCTTAGGCTATAGCATTATTTGGAATTACATCTTGATGATTCAATCTATCTATCTGTTAGATAGATAACTATCTATAAAGATAGCTCTAATCTATCTATAGTCTATCCATTATTTAACTAATTAGTTAACTATTCATCTAATAACATGGATTATATAATGCTTTACATATTTGTTTTAAATCTCTGACAGAAAATCTGAACCAGAGGATATTATGATCCTGCACAACACTAAATTCTGTGTGTTAGTTACATGGTGTGAAGATTGTCATTTAGATTTCTCTGCATGGCTTTTTCTCTTTGCTTCTTCTCCCTTCTTACTTAAAAGTGTGATTTTTTAAAGGAGGGGAGTTAGTGGTAGCAAGCTTCAAGGGCTTTCTCCTGGATGTGTATTTAAGATGAAATTGCAAAGTAAATAAATAGCTCACCACATTTATAAAGTACCCCAGAGGAATAATAATATGTGGCTTGAAGTCCAAGAGAGGGCATGTAGGCTTATCACATCTGCAGTTTGCTAGTGATGTGCCAATAACAACAAAGCTGTTCTTTATATCTGATACATGGCATGATTTTATTTTTTAAAAAAATATAGAAATATTTGTGGTTGTAAGAAAAGTTCAGTAGTCTAATATCATTTGGTTTCTTTTACTATCAGCATCTTTCAAGAAAGGCAACAGGCAGAGGTCTTATGGAAAACTTTATGTACTAGCATAATTGTGCCTTGGTGAGCTGGCTGGATCATACTTTTCTCAGTAACACTGGACATACTGGTTAAGGGGATGTTGGAGTTATGCAAATGATGCTATAGCAAATTATTTAGCTCTTTTGTTACTCTGTTCAGGCCATATAATTCATGTTAGAATAGTTTGTTAAAGTAACAGACCTTAGTCTTTGGGAAATTTTGTTCATAGAACTAAAAAATTGCTGTTGCCAAATTGCGGTTTGTAAAGCCATTTTTTTTTTTTAAATCACATATTGAATCACGGATTCTTCTTCTAAGGTGTTACCTGGAATTTTCTTTGATTCTAGTTTTATATTTAGACTTTGTAGGTTGCTTTGAATGTTGAGGAGAAGGAGATAGAAAGAGGCTTATCATAAGAGGATAAAAACAAAAGACATGAGGAGGAAATTAAAGTAAGTAGAGAAACAGAAAGTATGATTGCAAAAGGAGAAAGTACGGAACATAGGTTCATCTTCCAATAGAAAACTGGATGTAGAACTTGCTGGGAAGAGAATGAAAAGAATTATGTTACAATATGCCACAGAAGGTTTGTAGTTACCTTAATGTGAAGCATGCTTGGTAAAATGAAGAAGCAAAAGAGATTATGATGAGGAAAAAAAGCAATAAGAGAATTGTTAATGCCAGATAAATGAAGGTTAAAGATAATATCCCCCCCCCCACAGATGCACAAATATAGTCCAAAAGAGCACATTGCTGCTAAAATTGAAAGAAGAAAAGATCCAGAACAAATCTGTTCTTTTTGTATTTTGTGAGTCATTGTGAAATGTATGAATGTGTGTATATGAGGAGTTTATTGTACTTGGTTGGTCTTGAGAAGCTATATGATGCAATGAACAGACATGACTATGAAATGTTTTCTATGAATGTAGAGTTAAAGGTTGGTTACTGAATGAAGTAAGAGTAGCATATAATCCAAGTAAAAGTACCTATGAGAATAATGGAATGCTTAGTGAATGGTTCAAGACTGAGCAGGGAATAAGACAGGAATGTGTAGTGTCTTTCTTCTATTTTAAGGTGTTTCTGGACAAATGTATAAGTAATGTTTATGGCGATGCTAGAAGTGTTTTGGTTGGGGATATTTATTGTGTATGTATTTTTGTATGCACACAATGCTATGTTGAGCTGAGAACCCAAACAATTTGCCATAAAAGTTGAATTGATTGTATAATATAACAGAAAGTATAGAACTTAATGTTGTATCAAGTTGAATGGAGTGGATGAAATTCTTAAAAAATATGTTAGAAATTTAAAGAATGAAAAGAGATATATGAATGAGTCTATGGACATGGAAGTCTATGGACAATGATAGCAAAGCTAGAAACAGTTAAGAGGTATGGTTAATTTTATTATTGTAAAACATATAGTATGTGGCATGTTTCCTTTTTTCTTATCTCTATTTTGCATAATATTTATTCCCCTGAAAGGACATAGCACAATAAGTTTGCATCATACATGATATGTATTATATGCAAATACTTAAAATAAAAATAAAACAAAATAAGAACTCTGAGACTGGGCGTGATAGAGCCACTGACAAGATGCAGTTATGAGGAGTTTTGAAAGATGAAATGCTGTTGAGAATATATTAATCTACATTAAGCAATGTATTGATTCTTTTTAAAAAAAATCAGTTTATATCAGGCCTCTAGGTGGCAGTGTTACTGTTCAGATGCCAAGAGCAGGACCAACCTATGTAAGCCAATGGTATATAATATGAACTATCAAAATCATGGAGAGATTTACATTCAGCACCAAGACTGATGAACAGCAGTTTGCCAGTCTCCATGAGGCTGCAGTCATGGATTTTGGTTTATTCATTCAGGACATGAGGAACAAAACTAGAGGAGAAATTTTAGAAACCCTTTGAGTATGTCTTTTGGGGTGAGTCAAAATTCTGAGCACAAAGTGCTTTACTATTAATTTGGGGGTATTTAGGATATCAAATATTCTCAAATGCTCCACCTGTGTATATGTACATGAGTGACCTCTGATCTCCAAACGAGCAGCCTCACAGCTTGCCTTTTGTAGAGCAACCTAAACTGAAGAGCTACCCCAAAAGTTCTAATGAGAGAATCAGGAGACACTTCAAAATAATTTTCAGGAGAGATTCAGTGATACCAAGAGTCTTTTTATTCTGAATGCAGATGCCTGTTTTTAATGTGGTGATTATTAGAGCCCCATTGAAGTGGCTGGGATTTGCAAGTGGGAAGCTCTACCCACATTTATTTAGCAAATATGTAAGTTACTTTTCAATTTAAATATTTCAGACTCACATACAATGTGAATATTTATTTATTTAGTTAGTTATTTATGACTTCTCCTTTTGAAAAAGGGATGAGGAAAAATTCAAATGTGTTATAAACATCTGTGATAGAGATCAGCCAGATGTGTTGTAGCTCCCCAGGGCTTCCTTTACTCTGTGAACCAAGAAAGACAAAAGTCTTTGTAAGACATGGCAGCCTGTTGGAAAAATTAAGAATACAGGGTTGTTTTCCTCATTGGCAATCATCGGTGTTTCCTCAAAAGTCTTGGATACTCATTATGCCCTTCGGTCTCCTTTCACTTATAACTAAATTGGAAATTGATCTATTTAATAAATTATTTGAGAGGATAACACTTCTTTTGACTGCTTTTTCCAAGGGGACAGTATAGAAGAGTTCTGCAAAAGAACATGAAATATTTAAGTAGTAATGTTGTAATGCCCAGAGACAATGCATGTGTATGTTTGGACACTAGATAAAAGAAACTCTTTTATATCTATCTCAAGAGCTTTGGAGGCAGTCATGCTTGGGTCATCCAATGTTGACGTCAACAGTGGACTGAAGAGTTCCCACCTTTCAAACTGTTCAACTTCCTTTCTTTCCAACAGGTTGTAGGTAAGGCAGAGTGACCAGAATGACCAGATTGATTTGGGCTCTAAGGCTCCAATAATCTCTGAGGATTGTAGCTGTTTTCTAGCTAGGATTTAGGGATTCAATCAATATTAAGTAAATACCTATGATCTGGATTTAATCAAATTTGAGAATTCTGGGAGTTGTAACCTTAATTCATTTGCAGACCACCTGGTTAGGAGGCTAGCACAAAATATGATTTTATTTCTTTAAATTACATGCTGATTTTCCCATACTTTTGAATTTGCTGGGTAATGAGGTGTGATTAACATTTTTTCTGCTTGCATACTTAACTACCTCAGAGTCAGGGCAGCCTGCATTGCTTGATTATGGCCCTGCTAGTCCTCAGGCCATGCAAAAAGCTATTCCACAAAATGGCCTTGATTTAAATGTCTCTTTTCCCAAATAGTTGGACTCCTATTTGCTATGATTTGGGCATCCCTTCAGTGACCAATCTTTCAATTGAAGATAACTAGAACAAGCTAGTGCAAGGGCTCTCAAAGGTGTGTTCTTATAACATCTTCATCAGGTCCATTCACACATAAGTGAAGCTTTGATTTGTTTTTGTTTTGTTTTGTGATTGGGTATATTATATCTAACCCATTTAGTTTATGAGTCAATGTATTATGCTAACACAGCAAATGAGTTAATTCAGTAATAAAGTTAAGTATGATGTTGGAACACAGCCCAAATATTGAAGGTCTGGGATACAGGTACTCATCTGCACATCTTGCTTTTCCCAGCACAGTGACGGCCCACTAACCATTTCTCAAAGGCAGGAATATACAACAAAATTTGCAACTTGCCTGCAGTCTGTTCTGAAGGCATCCTCCACCTGCCTTTTGCTGCTGATACAGGCAGTGCTGTGCAGTCTATTATGCTTCTTTATTATTGCAAAGTCTTGGATCCAATTAGCTAGTGTGAATTATAGAGAAAATGCATGAAATTACTAGCAGTGTGGAGTTCAGAGTCTCCCATAAGTGTGAGGATTCAGTGTTAAAAATTTGAACATCAGTAGCTGATATAAGTTGAAAACACAACAGCAAGATCCATTAGGAATTAACAGTGGCTTTCTGGAATATTTATTAGTTTTAACTGGTCTATTGGTGGGCCAGTGGGAGATTGGATGCATCAACAAAGAATGTGCAGCAATTTTGGAGAGCCTATAGTAGTTGTTCCTGAGAGCACCTTGGTAGCTCTCTATTAGGCTATCCAGGACATAAGGACTCTGGGAGAGTTAGCATGGCTGGACAGGGAGGGGCTGACCATAGAGTGACCCCCATCTCCATGTGAAGACCATTTTGCTTTCTTATTTTTTAGTACAAAGAAAAAGAGTATGACATGCATTTAACATTTGGCATTTACCCTATCTATAGACATGTGTGATCTATGGATTCCCCACCGATTGAGAGCCAGAGGAGAAGAATGGTAGGGTTGTGGTTAATGAAACCCTGGAACCTTGGACCAATTAATGAGACTGGAAGGGGGAGGGTTCCTGTGTTGTGAATGGAAGTGTGTTTTGAGTGTGTTGACTGTAAGTAGGGATGGTAGTTACTGAGCATCCTAGTGGCCCTGAGGGGTATTGAAGCAGGAGTGTCTAAGATGGGGTAGGGTCAGCTCACCTTCATGGGGTGGTTGATGTATTGATAGTCCTCGGGGAGTCTTTTACAGCTTTCAGGGGTACTAAACTACAGGTTACCAGATGTGAATCCCTATTTCTTAATAGATCACTTGGGATTGTTGCTATTGTACCAACCTCCGTGCTGCATAGCAATTCCCCTGGCTGAGCTCCTAGTTTCCATTTCTTTTTTTTTTTTTTTTTTGCGGTAAAATGGTTTTATTGGTCAAAAAATATAC
>JAOYMU010000010.1:7977037-7988155 GCA_025802295.1 Psammodynastes pulverulentus
TGTCCTTGTTTTTATTGTCCTGTACCGTCTGCCAGATGGTAATAGTTCAAAGAAAGGGTGCCCAGGATGAGATGGATATATAGACATATTTATATTTAGTTGGTAGAAATCTTAAGATATATGTCCTATACTGTTATTGACTGTTATTTTCTATTACATTGAGGAAATGTCCTGAATAACAGTGGACTTCATTCCGAGAAGATATTAAGCAGAGCGATACAGAGAAGAAAATGTATCAGCCACCATTGAAAAAAACCTGTATTTGAAACATTTGTTCAAAGGGCATGTCATAAATGATGCTAAACAACCGTGTCAAATTTTAAGGCAGTATTACTACTGTCAGATTGTTACAGTATTCAAATATACTCATAGCAATTAAGCATTTGGTGTTTTCATTATAATTTTTGGTAAAAGTAATAGCAGGTAACGAATAGACCAGATTTTTTTTTTTAATGCTGTGAGCTTGCTTTATAACGGCACAGCAATATTCCCAGCTGAAAAAGTTTCAGTTTTATTCCGTATTCTGTTTCACAGTGATCTGAAATCCACTAGGTAGAAGGAAGCTAGGCCAAGTTAGCAATTGTTTTACTTCGGTAGGAAGCTGTCATGTGCATTTTAAATTTAGTTAGATTTTTAATTAGGATATTTATATCATGTTTCATGTATACAGAACAGAATGGTCCAGCTGGATGTCAATCCAAATGAAGGAATAGGCAAAAGCATCCATTCACATAGTGTGTCACCTCTACATGTTTTAAGGCCAATGTCTGTTCCATTAGATTTTTGTATTGTTTAAAAGTTCCTTCTGATATATATTATTTAAATACATATGTTTCACTGATGTTTAGCTGGTAACATTTTTATATAAATGCACTGCTGATTATTTGAGGAAACATGCAGTTCTCTGTTCTTTAGGTTAATTCCATTCAGAACATTCAGAATGCTCTGCATAGGCATATACAAAGATCAAATTCCTTAAACTTTGTGGAAGAAATATTGTGCAAAACTTAACCAGTTTAGCTTCAGTAGGCTGTCTGCATCAGGGCGTCTTCAGATCTTCTCTGGCTACTTACTTAAGAATTTCATCTGAAAGTAAAGTGGAAGGCTAACAAGCTGCAACAGTATTATTTGGTGGTGCTACAGTTTAATTCCACTTATATCCTGTTTTTCTTTCAAGATACTGGAAGAGCACAATTAATGCACCCTCCCAATTTATCTTCACAACAATCTTGCAAGGAAGATTAGTTTGAGAGAGTGGCACTAGCTCAAAATCATTATCTTTACACAAAGTAATTATCTTCCTGGCTCATATTGTGATGCAATATGCATAATAATAATTTATTTAGTATGAAAAACAAATGCATGCATGAGCAAACAGACTGGCTTTCTCTTGCATCTCTTTCCTTTTAATGGAGTCACTTCTCAACCAGTAAAACGATCCATTAAACGAGATATGAACGTAATGTGGGATCTGGTCTTTTACTCTGGAAATGTTGACATTTCAGTCAGATGGAAAACTATGGTAGCATTTCAAGAGTGTCAGAAATCAAAATAAAAACTTACAACAACAGAAATGAAAAGAAGGCTAAAATGAGTTTTGCTGGGAACTGTTACAGCCGCCTTTCCACAATTACATTATGGCAGAATAGAGCTGGAGGATTCGCCTGAGCAGGCTTGATTCTTGTATGAAAAATAGTTAAGAGATTGAAGCTGAAAAATGCCATTATTTTTCAGTCTAAGGCTGGGAAAATTAACCCTCCTCGTCCCAAGAGTTTACTAAAAGACAAAGCATAAACCTGATGCCAGATTAAGAAGAGACAGAGGATAAAGTGCTTAAGTTTGGCAGTTATATTCTTTTTTTTGTGATTAGGGATCATAACAAAAGAACGAATAGGGGATCAGCGGGATTCAGTCTTTTAGCCATTGATTCATGCACATGTGATCTAAGGAACTGCCAGAGGTTTCTTTGTATGCCATCAACCAGAACAAGAGCAGCAATAGAAACCTTCACCAGAAGCAACATTTTTGCATCTGAAGTGTTCAATATTATCGACTTTTTGCTTAAAATCCTCTGATCAGGACTGAAAAATTCCATAGAAGCATTAACTGTGTGTGTGTGTGGGGGGGGGAGGAGAGGTAAAGGAAACATTAACTCTTTGTTTCTCTTACGAGTGATTGTTTACATTTTTACGGCCCACACTTCTCTGATTGTAAACAACAACAAAGATGGGAGTTACATCGCCTCTTGTACAGCAGCTGTTTAAGTGCCTTTGCTTCCCAACTCTGCAATGGAGGGAGTCTGCTCCTTAGACGGCCTAATGAAGGTGTGTGTGTGTGTGTGTGTGTGTGTGTGTGTGTGTGTGTGTGTTTTTAACTCCTGGCAACTGTCTGAACCAGTCCCTGCAGTTTTTTTGGCAAGATTTCAGAAGTGGTTTGCCCTTGCCTCCTTCCTACATCTGAGAGAAAGGCACTGGTCCAATGTCAACCAGCTGGCTTTGTGCCTAAGGCGGGACTAGAACTCACAGACTTCCAGTTTCTAGTCTGATGCTTTAATCATTATACCAAACTGGCTCCCTGATGAAACCCAAATAGGAGCCCTTAACATATTTTTTTTTACCACTCCAGCTGCTCATTGTTTCTCACTAAAACATAGTATATCCACGTACAGCATACTAAGCCTGGCAGTGAGGGTGAAGCCTAGAGTCTGTGATAATGTAGCAAACAGTAAACAATAAGAAAATGAAACCAAATGTCTCAATGAGAATTTGAAATTAGAACTGTGGAAGTAACTATTATTGTTCAGTTGTATACATCAGTTAAAAAAAGCATTAAAATTAAAATGTTTCACCGGTTAGTAGCTCTCACAATCAGGAACTTACTTATTTCAAGTTTGGATCTCTCATGTTGAAAGCATCTACCATGGGTCCTTGACTTTTCCTTGGGTGTTCTGGGGAATAAATTCAGAACTCTCTTCCCTATAATATCCCTTTATGTCCTGTATGGCTGCTATCATGCCTTCTGTTCCTGAGGCTAAACATATCAAGTTCCTTTAACCACTCTTTGTACAATTTAGTCTGCACTTTTTCTAGTTCCAGAGCATCCTTTCTGTATTGTGGCAACCAGAACTGGACACAGTAGTCTAGGTGTGATTTGACCAATAGGCACAGAACTATACTATTATCAATTAAATTCAAGCTGTCATGTCACAAAATACAAAGAGAGAAGTAATATTGAGCCCAAAGGCTCAATGAAAATATGCTCATTAATTGTAACACAGGAAAAACATTATTTTTCTAGTTTCCCAATCGATCCTACAGAGTGTTAGACAATAAGGCTTTATGGGACACAAGATTCCTTGGAGTCTAAATGTGTAACCTTCGGCATTTCCCAGGAGCCACCCATGTGAAAAATGAAGGGGAAAAAAAAAGATCTGCAACCTTTACAGTGATTGCAGAAGTGTAGTTAGAACAAAGCAGAGAACATCGGAATCCTTCACGGTAACATCTGGAGTAAAACAGGGATGTGTATTATCACCGCTACTGTTTATCACTTACATTGAGAGCATAAGCAAAGAAGCCAAACCCAAGAATGGAAATAATATCAACAAACTACTCTTTGCAGACGATCAGGCATTACAGCTAAGAACTGCAACAGCATCTTATAGCCACAAACCAAGAATGCAAGGCAATACGAAAACTAGCAAAGAGAAAACAGAAGTAATGGCAATCAGAAGAAAAAAGCATACCTTAAAAATAGTAATATAGAGGGAACTAGCATAAAACAAGAAAACTTCAGATATCTCAGAACAACATTACCCAAACATGGTAAAATGGATGAAGAGATTAACCTAGGATGCAGTAAGGCAGACCAAGCATTGGGACAGCTTGCTCCACTGCTACAAAACATAAAGCATTATCGATCAGTACAAAGAAACATCTCATACAAAGCATATTTGTCCCCACCCTATGTTACCAGTGCCAAACAGAGACACTTACAATAAAACATAAAAGAAAGTCACCACAGAAATAAGTTCTTTGAGAAAAGCTGCTGGAGTGGCCAGAAGAGATAAAATCAGAAATGAGACCTTAAGAGAAAATCCTAAACTACATACAAAAACAGCAAATAAAGTGGTTTGCTCCCCTGGAGAGAATGTCTTGAGATTCCATACTGTACAAAAAGAAGACAAGGTCAGAGAACACGAGGCACACCCAGAAGACGGAGACACAACACCAAAGATACACTATTACAACATAAATTAACAATGGTAGGTAGTAGTAGTAATAGTAGTGGTAATAATAGTAAGAGGAGGAGAACCTTTACAGTAATATCATATTAGTGTCCTAACTGTTATTCATAATTTGATTCAAACTTGATTTGAACACAATCCTCATTTTTATAAAATGTAAAAGAAACAAAACATTGAAATGTTGACACATATTAATTCTAGAGTAACATTCGGGCAGATATATAGACTATTTTTTTTTAATCCCAGGAAGGAAAAATAACAGCTGTGAGGCCAAATAGATGGTGCTTATATGGCTGCTAGCAGAACCTTCTTTTCACCTGCTGAGCATAAATGCAGAATGCCCAGCAGTGTATGTCAGCACTCTTGTTCTACCCAGGCTTTAGACACAGGCTGTAGGTAGAGTTTTGTGTGCTGCTGGAAATTTCCAGGTAATTTTAATCAAATAATCAAAGTCATCTTAAGTTTCTTCTACGCCATTCAAAAGCCCTCTACTGGACTCTAAGCCAACACAGAGAAATAACCAACTATCTAGTCACATTTTATCATCAAAATATATTTATTGTATACAGAGGCACAACAATCAGCTTTAAAATAAAAACCTCTTTCTTGAATTTTTTTCCAGGTTTGACTCAGTAATGTTTACTGCTGCTATCTTTACATGAGTTTTTCAGTAGTGTTAGCAACAGTGTCCCAAGAGCATAGTGTTTACAACATTTGCCTGACATGCAAAATGTCACTAATTCAAAACCCAGAAGAAATGTTTAATTACTGTTTTACTTTCCTTGAGCTACTCACTTTATTGTTTTTTTTTACACATTCATAGTCCTCCTATCATTTGAGGTAGAAGGGTTTCAATTTAGCTCTCAAATAGACTAAATGAATAAGCACAGCAATGCTTTAGTCTTTCAAATAGCCCAAATGAATATGCACAGCACTTATTCATCTGGGCTGTTTGAATACTGAATTAAAGAAAGTGGGGGGGGAGAATGCTCCACCATTTTAGAGATGTAATAGTAATGTTCATTTTCTGTTTTTTTTTAAAAAGCCTAGCATAATAGTGAGTAACTCAGGAAAAGAAAACTAGTAATTAGTCATTTAAAAATAAGAACAAAAAACATTTTTACTAGTTTTCAAGCCAGTGGTTCTCTGCATGTCAATTCTGCTTTCAGTAGCTGCAGCAGAAATCAAAGAGCTGCAAGACAAGAACCACTGATTCAGTTGAAGGCATGTTCCTGCCACTGCAGGCAGTAGCCCATCAAAGAAGAAACTAAAGCCCAGAAGGCAAACCAGCAACACTTGAGCTGGTGCAAGCCTAAAAAGATTTCTTTCAGCATAGAGCATGAATACAAAACAAGAAGTAATGGATGAAAACTTATCCAAGAGAGATCCAACCTAGAACTTAGGAGAAATTTCCTGATAGTGATAACAATTAATCAGTGGAATGGCTTGCCTTCAGAAGTTGTGGGTGCTCTATCACTGGAGGTTTTTAAGAAGAGATTGGGCAGTCATTTGGCCAGCATGGTATAGAGTCTCCTACTCGGGCAAAGAGTTGGACTAGAAGATCTCCAAGGTGGCCTTCCAACTCTGTTATTCGGTACTCTGTATTCTGTACATAAGTCAGAGGGCAAGTGCAGTAGCTAGGGGCAAATAGAGGATGGTGTCATCTGATTTTGCCCTCCAGAAATAACTGGTGACCATACTAAAGTGCTAAATCTAAAGTGCTACTTAATGACAGAGCAAGCTGGTAATGCAGATATGTCAGTTTCCATCTTATGTTTGCTTGTGCTTCACTACTGTGTGGTGACAGATTGTGGGGAATGGGAATGAATGAAGGAGTGCTTCGGAAAGGAAAGTAAGTGGTGTATCTCCTCAAGATGCTGCTTCAAGGAAGGAGACGAATATCAAACTACATTTGGACTGTCCATTAGGAAAACCTGAATTGGATTAGTTACACTGGGGAGGGGGGGAGTAATGAGAGACAGTTAAAGGAGAGAAAAGTAGAACTTATGGATTTTGGTGCACGATTTCCAGTTCTGTCTTTGCAATACTGCAATGCACTTGATCTCTAATAAACTATAACCTTTCTCAACAAATGGAGCCAAGGATCATTTCTATTTAGAGGTTTAAATTGTAGCAGGTCTGACAAATTGTCTTTAATGGTCTTTGGACTGCATAAGGTGGCAGGACAGCTGGGGATTAGAATCAAAGTGTGAAAAAATATGAATGACTTGCCTACTTTCTTTTGCACATTGTGCCTCTTTCCATGAGAGACTGAATCCCAGAAGCTCTTAAATAACAGAAGCACATTTTTCAAGTATTGTTTGAAATTGCCTGTAATGTAACACAGACTGTCTGGACATTTGTGCACCTGAATACAAATGTTGGGATCGGCATTGGTCTGAGAAGGCACATTGCCCCAGGACCATCTCAGTGTCACACCCTCCCTGCAGTGGCTTCACTGAGAAGGGCTGCTTTTTTTTTTTGTGCTGAACTGTAGTCTAGCTTGGTTGTCGGGCCTTGAATCCTCTCTCTACCTGTTCTAGTACTGTGCAGTTCATCTGACAGACTCCGCCTTTCTCACTCACACATGGCACATTCCTAAAAATATCTTGGCAGGAGAGAAAGTGCAAAGGCATCACAGATGGTTTTTAGTTCAGCATGCAGCTAAGGATGAGATTCAAGATAAGGCCTGTCAATTCTTTGCCTAAACCCAAGCATGAAACCTCATTAAGCATGATGGTCTCCTTTCCCCACCCTTTCATGTCTCCTCCTTCCTCTTCAGCCTGCCTGTACTCAAGCTCCCTTATTAAGCATGCACTTCTATGCAAGGAGCACTGACTTCCCCTTAATTGAGGCATAATAATTAGAGCATTAACACATTAGGAGGGTGAGACCGCATGTTTAGCTTTTGTGATTAATTATCTGAGGATTGTAATAAGTTGTAAAGACATTAATTACTCTGGCATGTTTATTGCTATAGACTGCAGTGCAGACACTTTGCAGTGATGCAGAGGAAAAATAGAAGGGTGTGTCCCTAGACATTTTGGCAACAGAAAGTGCATGATGGGATACTGACAGCAGAGTGTTTTCCCCTTCAATCTTTTATTAGCCTCATTAGAACATTTGTTTTTTCCAAGTAAAAAATATATCCCAGAAAACACAGTTGAGAGATTCATTTTGGATTGATTAGTAGGGACTAAAAAAGGAATTATTTTCAACAACATGGAAGAGTAAAGGAACGGGAAGGTCTCCAATCCATATTTCTCCAAGGTTTTATCTGGGTTTTCTGACATAGTATTTGGTCACTCAGACTGACTAGTTTTAGACACAGTCAGTGCTAATAATGTAAGTACTTTTATGCTAAGTTTCTAGTCAGGATTGTCCCAACACATTTTGCTGAATGTGTAAAAGCACAAGGTTGTCTCTTTTTCTCTTCTATATATAGAAGTCAACTGAACTGAGAGATGGATCAAAGGAAGAGTATTTCTGTGGAACCTGGGATTACCTAGTAGGGATTTGGGGCAGTCTGATACCCACAATTCTGTCCTTCCAGAGAAGGAAAAGGCTAGGAGTTTAGGAGGAGCAGCAGCTAGTTGTGTTTCTCTACTACTTCCAGCATCTGCATCCTGAAGGAATTGCTTCACTTTGCTTAAAGATGGCCTGATCCTCTTCATCACTATCCCAGATGAGAGATAATTAGGCAAATGGAGTAGCTGCTCTTATTACTAAGATGATAAATCTGTGTTTCGGTTATATCCCTTTGATTTTTAGCTGGGCTCTCAGGATTAACTTTTCCTCCATTAGATATCACCAGGGCTTGGGCTGGATTGTGCAGCAGACTCTTCAGACCAACTCCCAGTTCCCTGTGGAACCCAATTAGGGCTTCCATTAGTCACCTGGGATGGATTGATCTAACAAAATCTGATTTCCTTGCAGGCTTTACACTGTCTTCTAAGTGGCCATGCCCTTCTTGATGTGTTTACTTTATTTCCTGTCTAGTTTAGCATAGGAGGAGATGCTGCATCCTCAACTTCTGGCTTCTGTCAAATTACCACCTTGAACACTTAGATTCATAGTACCTATATTTAATTTTCTAACTTTCTTATGCTAAACCTCTGTTTGCACCAGATTCATCCATTTCTCACACTACTACAACTGTCTGGTTTGCATCAGTGAGGTTTATCCCACAATGTAAATAATGTTTGTGTTCTCCATTATAGCTATTGAAAATATCACTTTCCTATATGGATTTTTCTAACTCTAAAACAGGCAGGGCCATCATTTCACTGTATAATAAGTTCCATAAATTAATTTTTGCTCTGCATGAAGAAATATTTTTGTCTAATCTGAATAGTTTTACAGAGTGATCTTCTATTATATTAACAGGAGAAAAAAGAAAAACATTCTTTTCATAACTGTTTGGGTCTAAGCCTTTTTTTAGTGCTTACTACTTGATGCTTTGCAATATTCCAGAAAAGGATGAAGTACAAAGCAAGAAAATTTAGGTGTGATTCTGAGAGGCAAAGCTTGCTGATTTTCAAACAGAATCTCAATTACTTCAACTCATTACTATCAGATGTAACAGGATGACATTGAACTAGACCTGCAAGTTGCATAGGAGAGATGCACAAGCCTTGCAATATTCACACCCATTTTAATTGCAACTCAAGCCTTTCACTCAAGCCTTGGTTATAATTTCAATAGAAACACTTCTGCTCAGTGCAGTGCCACTGAAAACAAATCAGACTGAGCAGGTTCACTCTCTAAAATGAACAGGGCATCAGGTCGAGACTACCTTTCTTATATCTCTCTTCTGGTTTCACAGCCCCTTCTATATTCTGCACACTTTCCTAGTCTTGACTTTTAAAGATCTCAGCAACTCTACTTCTTCCAATTTTGATGTGCTTTATTTTGTGTTACACCCTCCCCCTCTCTTTCTCTCTGTGCCCTTTGGACAGCCTACTCTATCTACTCCCTGCTGCCCTCCTCTTTGAAATATCATGACAACTCCTAAAAATGCAGCAGTTGTCTATTAACCATTAAGGGAACTGACTTGTTCTTCTCATCCTGACTTTGAGGAAACTCACCCTAGGATGCAGCTACCCCCTCCGTCCCCCACACACTTAAAAATATTTCATGAGCATTGCCTAGAGCTTCTGGAAAAGAATATTGAGGATCAAAGGAAGGGCGGTATCCTTGTCATTCTGCATAGTACATTGTTTGGTTTTTATGTTTTTGGTCTAAGCAAACAAAATAAAAAAGCCTTGTAGCACTGGATAAATTAATGACAAAATGTGTAATGATGGGGAAGGGAGAAAATTGACCAATTCTATGAGGAGTTAGTATATTAGGGACATAATGGAGGCAGAAAATGTCTACTGGATCATTAACTGATCTCATAATAAGTCTCCTGGTAGTTGTCTCTCCTAGCCATTCCTGGGAATTGCAGTACAACCAGTGATGTGCTACAGTTGGCTTGTTCTGACTTGTTAGAGACAGTTGTTAAATTTTCTGGATTTTTATGAACTGGCTGAAAACAGACTTCAATGCTTGGTGTACCAATCGACTGATTGATTTGGGGGTTAACAAGAAAGCCAAGTCAATGCAAATTGGATGTTTGTCCTGTCTTAGGCAGCTGTACTACTGAAGAAATGTGAGCCATTGGAATTCCACGCACAGTATGTGAACATTAACTAGTGCTAATTGCTTATAACTGGAAAGTTCCTTCCGCTCCTCTTGTTTTCTTAATTTCTGCCTTTACTTGAGGCATGATTCATCAAAAGAAGTATGTCCAAGGCATCTCCTAAAACTCATAAAGATTTTGCATTATGATTTCCAAAACCCATTATGGTTCAGGGGGAGAGTTAGCTTTAAGAGAACAGAAAGTAAAATTAAATGCATGCAGATGGAGTGACCTTCAGAAAATGCAACAAATAGAAAACACTCTGAATGGGTGCTCTGATGATGCCGGTTAAAGGAAATAAATTGCCCTCAAAAGCTGGCAATGGCCAGCAATGATCATGGCTCTTAAAAGAAGGACTATAAAGATGGCCATAGGCATCATGAGATGGAATATAAAGGAATCAAATTGACTATATTATTCTAAAAAGAGGTGGAGGAGTTCAATTAAGGCAGTGAAGATGTGGCCAGGTCCAACTGTGGAACAGATCAGAACTGCTCATGTGCAAGTTCAAGTTCCAAGCTAAAGAAGAAGAAAACTAGTCAGTGTCCATGATATATTCACCATTTTCAAGGGGAACATCAGGAATCATTTTGAAGTCATAGACCTCATTGAAAGAAAACCAGAGGCATTGTGGAATGAACTTAAATGTTTATTAAGGATGAATGTGAAAAGGAACTGCACAAAATAGAGAAACAGAAGAAAGCAAACTGGATGTGAGAAAAACTGGAAATTGCTAAGAAAAGAGAAGCCAAAGACAAGAAAGATAAGAATCTCAGAAAGTAACTTAATAAAGAGTCTCAGACAGTTGTTAGAAAAAACAAACAACAGTATTACAACAATATCTGTAAACACAAAGATGGGAAGAGATATGAAAAAATAAGGAAAGTCTTTCAAAAGATTTCTGAATTCGGAAGGAGGCTCCAGTTTCAAATTGGTATGCTAAAGGATGCCCATGGATAGATAAAAATTGACTCAAAGGAGATTAAACAAATACCGTATTTTCCGGCGTATAAGACGACTGGGCGTATAGGACGACCCCCTACTTTTCCTGCCAAGATATAGGGTTTAGCCTATACTCGCCGTATAAGACGACCCCTCTTCCAGCGCACACAAAAAAAATTAAAAAAACATCAGATTTGATTTCAATATGGTAATTTTAATTCAAATGCTTATGGCATGCAGGTACTTA
>JAOYMU010000010.1:8226286-8236584 GCA_025802295.1 Psammodynastes pulverulentus
ATGCTACATAGGTAGTAGACTATTTGAGAGCAGCCAAAGGTGCAATGTTACTCGCAGAAGTGTTGCATGGCTGGTGCTAACATTCATCTGGCAGCTCATTAACAATGCACTTCAGCATTTTACAGTGCTGAATGCAATTCTATGGCTGAGTGTCCCAGAGCTCTACCCCATCTGGGGATAAAGGAAAATGGTTAACTCTTTGTTTATCAGCGTTGAAGGTTCCCAATTTGCACAGTGAAGTAATTATTTCCAAAATCCAAATGTGAAGGCAAGTACAGGTGGTCCTCGACCTACAACCACAACTGAGTCCAAAATTTCTATGGCTAAGCGCACCATTTGGTTTAAGTGAGTTTTGACCTTTCTTGCCAGAGTTGTTAAGTGAATCACTGCAGTTGTTAAATTAATAACATGGCTGTCAAGTGAATCTGGCTTCCCCATTGGCTTTGCTTGTCAGAAGGTGGCAAAGGGTGATCATGTGACCCTGGGACACTGCAACCATTATAAATATGAACCAATTGCCAAGTGTTTGAATTTTGATCACGTGACCATGGAGATGCCACAACCATCGTAAGTATGAAAAACAGTCATAACTCACTTTTTCAGTGCCATTATAACTTTAAATGATCACTAAATGAACAGTTGTAAGTCGAGGAGTACCTATAACATCTACATTTCATAAAATACAGTTATTAAGATTATTTGGAGGAGTGCAGGAACTGTAGCCGACAGAAAAGATTGGATTAATCCTTTTTCCCTATAATAGCCTTGAATACTCTCTCCAACCCCCAGAAGTTGCTATTAGTCCCAGAGTTCTATGGAGTGTTAGTATTAAAAACAAACAAGTGGGATTCGCTTCAGTCAGACTCGTTGATAGGTTCTCACAAATTCCTGAAGAAAACACAAATAACAATCTTCCTGAATATCAATAAATCAGTCATGAAATTATGGAATGGGTTTATATAAATTTGCTTTTGATTCAAGACCGTTTTGCAAATCATTCATTCAATTTCAGGACGATCTCTTACACACACATGCATACACAATTTAACCAGTATGACAGCCCATGGCACTAGGATTATTATACTTGTCTTGCTGTTGCGAACTGAATGAAAGCTAGAATGTTTCTTAAATTGTATCGTATGTTATTATTAGATAGAGAAATCTAACAGGTGAACTCCCAAATCACAAAAATGTGGATGAAAAATTTGAAATTGCTTAGAAATATTAACATACCATAAAATGATATAAAATAATTCCAAGTAGTAGGGGAGATCTATTACTCATACAGATAAGAAAATGCAAATAGTAAAATAACGATACAGTACTTGACACTTAATACTTATACAATGTTTGAAAACATTCAGAGCCCTTAATTATGTTATCATTCCACACAACCATCCTGCAATGCAGGTTAATATTATGTTCATTTTGCAGGTAATATTTGAACTGGGGGAAATCCTTTTTTATTAGGTACAGCTACCTAGTAACTGGCTTTGATTTATATTTCCACTTTTCAGCCATCAGAATAAATCAACTCAGGAACAAATGATTTATGCAGTACACTTCAGACTATAGACTAGACCTGTTGAAATTATTTCTGTTCTCAGAATTCCCTGAATATTTGGCTCAATCAGAAACCACCTATTAAGCTCTGAAATGTTTGCTTTCAGCAAAACTGAATGGTAAGTCTAATGCCTTCAGATCTTTTCTTTTTTGTAAACTGAATTGTATTCCTGAGGTACCCTACTACATTTGATATCCTGATGAAATAGACAGAGCAGGTTGTAGAAATTAAAAAAAATACACTTTCACCTATTCCAATCATCATCATTCTGCTATTCTTACTAGCTGTATTCTTTTAGCTCAAAGAATTGGGAATGGTTGCCCACTCTCAGTGCTGTGCATAATATTAGAACTTCCAAGTTTGCATAAAGGCTTCCCTGAGTTAAGCTTGAATTTTGGTGACTACATGGATGTGTATTTATTTAGAGTGTGGCAATGTATGTAGTTTTCTTGGCAACAGAACAGTGGGGGCTTGTCACTGCCTTCTTCCAGAAAGATTTTTCAGTCCAAGAATCCACTGGAGATTTTCCATTAATTATCAACCACGTCCATGTATTATTGTTATTATGGTTGGTTGCAGACTCAATCAGATTTTCAGACTGGATTTGACATTTTTATCCACCATTCGAATCCTTCCCAAGGCAGATATTCCCTTTTGATGGTGTTACCATCACAAGATGTACGGTTTTCCAAATAAAGCTGCCTTTTACAATTGACTGGCGGTAATTTTATCAATGTTGATGGTGTTCATTATTATTACAGCTTTATTGGCCACCCAACTCTGTCCAACTAAATAGAAATAATTAAGCAATTTTGCTTTGCTTGTTGAGATCAGTTGAGGTACATTTTTTATATATTAGATTATTTCTAGACATAAGCATAATATTCTGAAAGAAATAATGAAATTCTATTTTGAAAAATGAACAGAGAGACAAGAAGGATCAGTGTTCTGTCTCTCCGTGTAGAAATTTGAGACTCTAGTTGGAAGCAGTGACCAGGTTTGAGAGTATTTTACCCAACTCTCCTCCCTATAAACCCCTGGCCCCTATAAACACCTGAGTATCTGTTTAGCTCTGAAAGGATATTACAAAAGTTCTGCTTAATGGAGATCTAAAGTAAATTGCACTAGCTGCTCTACTTTTGAGAAATCCTGTACACTGACATCGGTATTCTCTGAATACTCCAGAGACCAAACAAGACCAACACCTTTGGTACATAATTTGTTTGTTGCAAATATCGAACCTGGCAAGAAAACAGCTATACTACTGGCCTCATTTTTTCAGGATCCCTCATTGTGTGCAGTCTTGCTGGGCTATTTATTTATTTGTCAATCAATTTTATATAGCCACTCATCTCATGAAAGTGACTCTAGGCAGCATACAATATTCAATAAAATCAATACATATATAAAAATAAGCATTTAAAAATATAAAAATCAACATTAAATTACCTTGAGGGACTTCTGAAACATCAAACGGAATGGAGCAGCTCTAATGTTGGAAGGGAGAATGCGCCATAAGGCAGGCACCATGACAAAGAAAACCCACTGCTTTGGATCCACTAAATGTAGGTTCTTGGCAGATGGTATCCCTAGCATGTGCCTTCTGCCACATCTAATGGGCTGGGCTGATATAATCAGGAACTGGACATGGCTAGAGAAGGACCAGGGGTGACATGATAGCAATGTTCCAATATTTGAGGGGCTGCCACAGAGAGGAGGGGGGTCAAGCTATTTTCCAAAGCATCTGAAGGCCAGCAAAGGAATAATGGATGGAAACTGATCAAGGAGAGATTCAACAAAGAAATAAGGAGAAATTTTCTGACAGTGAGAGCAATCAACCAATGGAACAGCTTGCTTTCAAAAGTTGTGGGAGATTCATCACTGGAAGCTTTCAAGAAGAGACTGAACTGCCATCTGTCAAAAATGATGTAGGGTCTCCTGCTTTGGGGGGGGTTGGACGATGACCTATAACAGGGGTGTCAAACTCCCAGTGTCACATTGTCATCACGTGATGTATCACAACTTTCTCCCTCTGTGCTAAAACAGGGATAGATATGGCCAGCACATGATGTATCCAGCCCATGGGCCGCGAGTTTGACACCCCTGACCTACAAGGTCCTTACCAACTCTGTTCTGTTACTATTCTATTATAATCAGGAGTCGGTGGTCCCCCAAATAACTCTTTTTTTGCATAGCTCAACTCTGATGCACCAGCAACATATCTTGCCATCCTTCTGCTCTCTGCTTAAATTTGCCTGTCAGGAAATGAGAAGAAATGTGGTCCAACAATAAAGGGGTCACTTATATTTAAGTACACAACCCTTTGAAAAGAAGAGTGTGGTCCAACAAGCTGTTCTTGCTGCCATCCCCTCTTCTTTATAGCTCTCAAGATTACGAGAGCCTCTCTGTCTTTTCTTGGTGTATTCTAACAGAAGAACTGCTGATCTCTGTCTGCAGTCCCACATCTCACGCTTTTAAGAAAATAATTCTTGGCATTCATACAGGGCTTTAACCTGTTCAAAGCTCTGTGTGTGCACAATCATATTCCAATTCTTTTGGAAACTTCACGGCGTAGACAGTATTATTACCCTCCCATTACAGATAAGAAACCAAGATTGAGAGAAGAGTAGCTGGGCTAAGGCCATCCAATATATCCATGGAGATTTGAATCAGACATTTCCTGATTCATAACAAAGACCTGTAAATACACCACTGACTGCACCAGCTCTCATACAGCTGCGAGTTGTTTTCAGCCGCTGCAAGTTCCAATCCCTTTGTCTGTTGATATATTATTTCTCTCTTTTCAGGCTAATAGGAGGCAGCAGGGGTGGAGCAGCAGATATTAGAGGGCAAAAAAACCATTTGGTCTTTTTAATCCTGATGTTTAATACAGGGTTGGTCCCTGTGGATTGTGTCTCCATGCTTTGTCTTCTCCAGATCTAAAGATTTAAGCCACAGGCCTCTAGCTGTTTCCCAAGGGAGCTAATTCTATACTCTAGTGATTTGGATTGCTAGAAAAGTATTCCTGATAGCCATTTTATGTGTTTTCTTTCCTTAACTTTAGCCTCTTAGGGCTGGGTTTTTTTCAGTATTCTGTTTTCCACCCTCCATCTTAGCTTCTTGGTACTGTAATTTGGTTTTGTTCTATTGAAATCAAAGAACATAATGGCAGTATTTAGGTTTGGGGCCTCTGCTCTCTCTTTATCTATGTTTAATCTCCCTGGGGTTTTGCTTTTTATAAATCTTGTATTTCATGTGCGCCTAGGTACATTGCCTGACTTGCCATAGCAAGAAGCCCATCTATTTTTCTAAATATAGATTTCAAATATTTCTGATATCCCATTCAATGCTGCCTAGTCACTTGAGAATACCGTGGAGAAAATAAGGGTAATCAACACTGGCCCCTTTCCCTCCAGGATATGTCCATCTCTGACACAGGAGGCTTGCAAAGCTAAACAGAATGGAAAAAAAAACCCTATGTGAAATTAAGCAGATGGGTAGTAAACTGCCAGACAATTCCCCAACAGCTAGAAGAGGATCAGTGAGGAGAAAAGAGAAAGGAGAGGATTCTCCTTCTGAGATAAGCACAGAGAAGCGATAAAAGAAGGAGGGCATAGAATTCAACTCTGCTTCCATTTTTTTTAAAATCCTCTAATTCTCTGATGAAAAGAATCTCAAGAAGTTTTTGATTAGAAACTCAGGGTTGGGGTCTTCAAGGAAGATTTCTCTTGCATCAGCAAGGAACTATTTTCCTGTAATTAGCTGAAAACAAGGCTCAGCTTGCACTGCTGCTTCCTATTGATTCTAATTGGCAAATTAGCAATGATGAGACTCTGATCTGTACTCTCAACAGCCTTTCTAAATCACTTCCCACCAATAGATGTTTTAGACCAGCTTTTTGAGTGATTCCATTCATACCAAGGACCTATTTCTTCCCTCTTATACAGCTCGTGCTTATTTCCATAAGGGCTGCCCTGTTGTTCAGCCAATATTCAAGGTACTTATCAAAGTCAAGCAAATAATATTTTATAGGTAAGTTTGCTTTGAAGCTGATATGGAAGTTGCACTTAGAATTCGGCTTTAAAAATTCTACTGATTAAGCAAGATGTAACTGCATTATATCTTGCTTAATCACAATGGTCAGCATATTCACTTCAAAAACTTAGATGCTCTAAGGAGAAGAGGGCAGGGTGCAAGTTGAATTAATTAGAGATGAAGAGGTTAAAACATTCTGTGTCCGTGTGTTAATCTGACTTGAGCAGTGATTGGCAAAGCAGGTTGTACAGGTAGTCCTCAACTAGCAACCATTTATTTAGTGACCATTCAAAGTTACAAAAGCACTGGGAGGAGGGGGATGAGTTCTGACTGTTTTTTTTTCAAATTTTACAATTGCAGCATCCCCATAGTCAAATGATTAAAATTTGGATGCTTGGCAATTGGCATGTTTTTATGATGGTTGCAATGTCCTGGGCTTACGTGATCACCTTTTGTGACTTTCTCAGAAGCAAAGTCAATGGGGAAGCCAGATACACTTAACAGCCGTATTACTAACTTAACAACTGCAGTGATTTGCTTATCAACTGTGGCAAGAAAGCTCATAAAATGGGCAAAATCCACTTAACAAATGTCTCACTTAACAACAGAAATTTTGGGCTCAATTGTGGTCATAAATCGAGGACTGTTTGTATAACTATAATATAAATATTTATCAGCAGGAAACATATTGTATAAGCTCATCCTATCAAAAGGATACTAGGTATACTGTTCATGCAACCCTATTGAGAAAAGAAGAAGCAACCACAGACTGGTAATTTGATAGGCAAGAACAAGCAGCGTAATAGACAAGAGGAGACAAAAAATAAATATTTAATTCTGTAATTATACCCTACTGCCCTTTAGAGGTCAGTAAGTCAAGAGAAGCTAAAGATTTAATGTTATTCGATCATTCCTCCAATAAAATATATGGCACGGATGATTACCTGTAAAGTGCTTAGAAGTTTATGATCCCAATATTTGTAAGTATACCTCTTTCTATGTCAACCAGTGAATGTGTTACAATCTTTGGATTATCCTTATCCAGGGGACATCGGGTTATGTAGTAAATTTTGTTTACATAAAGGAGGACATAATTTCTTTAGAAATGTCCTTAGTTTAAAATATTCTTCCTAATAAAGCTTAATTGCCCCAAATAAGATTTTTTTCAACACAAGGCCAAGATATTCTTATCTGACCAAAAATATTTTTACTGCCTCTTCAGTTGTATTGTTTTGTTGTTTCTCAATTTTATGTCATGTGAAGAACTTTTGGCCTGAGACCTGAATAACAGCTAGAACTAGAATAAAGGGGAAAGTATTTAGAAATACTTAGATAAAAATAATCAATTTGCTTTGTAAAAAATGTGATCAAATTACAGATTTAAGAAGCATTGACAGAAAGGATTACTTAATCCTTGTCCACCTTCCACTTGTCCACTATAATAGCCCTCCCACTCCCCTTCGGTAGAGATATTAAGTCCCCAGACTGGGGGCCAGAATGTAAAAAAGGAGTTCTGTGTAATTTTACAAAATAAAAGTTTATGATTTTTGTTTTATTTAAATGCCACAGACAGTAGTTAAAGTACAAAAAATTAATTTAGGTGTCTTCACACCAGATTCTTGGTTCTCCACATTTTACTTTTTTTGAAATGTCTGTAGCAGTCTCATACAGTTGCAGGCAAAATACAGAATATATAGCATTTTTGTTTTACTAAAACAACTTTTTTTCCTGATTGGGCAAAAATAAAAAAATGAAATTGTTAGAGTTTAACCACTTACAGCTCCAATTAAACAGTACAATTATTGTCTGAAATTATACTCTGTAATTTTATATACCAGATATACTTTAATAAGCAAACCAAATTATACAATATACTTTTTCTAAAATCATGAAATAATTTTATGTTTGTAAAGTATGTTTAAAATAAAATATTACCTATGTTCTTCTTTTCTTAAAAAATTCATTTTTCCCATTTAAAATAGAAAAGCAACATTTATTTTTGTATAGTTTCAATTATCTGGGAGTTTCATTTTTCTAGTTGGGTGAGAATTAACAAGGAGTAACAAGAAAAAGCTTCTTCTTCTCTCTCTCTCTCTCTCTCTCTCTCTCTCTCTCTCTCTCTCTCTCTCTCTCTCTCTTTTAAACTGAAATTGGTTCTAGGTTTGTCATATGTCCCAGTTCAACAGGGACTTTTTCAGTTTTATGCTCCATTCTGGGCTGGGACACATTGTGCAAAGATCTGAAGAAATCTGAGAAAGCAGAAGGACAGAGAAGAATAGGACAGCCAGTATCAAGGTGGATGTACCTAGTTACACTGGTAATGGGAGCTCTATTGAAAGACCTGAAATAGATAATTAGGGATAGATAGATAGATAGATAGATAGATAGATAGATAGATAGATAGATAGATAGATAGACCGACCAGCTATCTAGGTTGTCATGAGGAGTCAGAATGACTTAATAGCACAACATCATCATCAGGGCTGGGATACAGAACTTTATGGTTCCATAGAGAGGGAGTGTCGCCTACTCATATCTTAAATTGGGCAAAGGTGGAATAAGTTTAAAGTCTGCATCTGTACTTTACCTGACATTTTTGGCCAAAGAACTTCATTCTCCATTTTCCTATAGAAGCAACAGAGATATAATGTAACAAAATGCTAAAACCCACACTCCTGGGTTTGCTTTCTATCTTGATCTGTACACTGGTTTAATTTCTTAAAACTGACTTATGTGAAGAAAAATAAATTTAAAAAAAACACTGCAGTTTCTTCTTTAAGAAATAAGTGGACGATGAATGACCATGCCTCCAAGACATCTATTTCCCACTGCTTTAAGGTCAGGAAGAACAACAGAAGATTAGCAGAACGCATCCATGAACACCAACTAGCAGTCAGGAGACATGGCAAAGAAGTCTGTCACAACATGAACAGACTTAATCATTGTTTCAATTTGAAAAGCATGATCATCTTAGACTAAGTCAAGTCCAGAAATGTTACAAAGATCCTGAACCTTGAGATTCTCACAAATCAGTCATCAACAGACACATAGACATAAATAACATCAACATACTATGCAAAAGAGGCAATCAACAAATCAAAAAAAGGAATAAAACAGCTCCCCACCAGCAATCAACGCCCAAATGAGCATAGATTAACACCAAGATTAACACCAGGTCAACAATCAAGAACTAAACAATATCCCAATCTAGGAACTGTGAAACAGGCAAAGAAGCCTCTCCCACCAACACTGCCACGTCAAATCACTAAAATATAAAACCATGTTTCATCTACAGAGCAGATTGCTGTCATATCGACATGATCAGAGAACAAACTTAGTGTAGGCCAATGTTTTTCAACCTTGGCAACTTTAAGATATGTGGACTTCAGGTCTCAGAATTTCCTAGCCAGCATGCATCCATATAACTTAAATTTATCAAGATTGAGAAACACTGATATAGAACATAAAAAAGAACACTGGCTGCATTGATACCCTTCAGCCAGAAAACAGGCAGACACTGAATTCTCATACTGAGCACTCAAGAAAGGATAAAGGTGGGTGTGCAAATGCATAAAGTCTTTTATCAGAAAGTTGTTTTAAAGAAAAACAACACTGAGAGGTTAACTGCGACAGTCACCATGACCAATCAATATTTATGCAGAAAGGTAGGGTTTTTTTAAAGGCTGGAGACAGATAACCATCTTATTTATGACACTGAAGGTAATGTGATGCAGCCCATGACTGTATCCTCATCCTCTTTTGTAACATTTATATACTGTTACATTTTGGAAGCATTGCCTAAAGATGATGGGAAACACTATAAAAAGGATCTGGGCATATTTTCTCATGAGAAACAGTAACCCAAATGGGCAACAATAAATATCACCTGAGTGACAAGACTTAGATGAAATATTTTGTCACCACATTAAGTTGAATGCAATAATATGTCTCTATCAATATGATGTAGTCCACATTGTCATGAAATTTATGTTCAGACTGTTCATAATCTGCTAAGTGAAATGATGAACCTATTACACTCATCCTGAGCTAGTAAACTCAAGTTGTTTTGGACTAAACTCCCATCATTTGATCCAGAAATATTGAACAAAAACATTTATTATGCCAACTGCAGTTATGATTGTTTAATCAAACATGTATGGAGAAGAAAACCTTGAAATTAGTGGAAGCAATTCAAAGGAAAGGTATTATGCTGTGTTGATTATGAGTAATAATTTTATTATGATTTTCTGTGCGAGTCAAAATGGCATATAAATGTACATTGTTTTGGAAATATTTCTAGATATGAATCTTGGGACAAAACAAAAACATATGTTGTGCCCCACTGAGGACAAATTCTATTATTCTACTTCCATTTTTCTAAATGGAATACATTTAGTGTATGATTTTTCTCCAGCCTAAAGATATATGTATGCAGTTCCCAGGATTTGTGGTCATGACAAAAAGCCTTTTAAAACCCATTTGACCTGGATCACTCTGATCCTGCTACACTAAACATTATATTGAACTTTGGATTTGAAGTCAACAAGTCTTTTCAGAACAGATGGGGAAGGGCATCTACATAATGTAAATCTTTAGCTCTTTAAAACAAATAAATTTTCAACATTTATTAAATTTATATAATGCTCATCTTGGTCCATGATTCTGAGCAATCACCAAACAATAAATAACATAGCTACTA
>JAOYMU010000010.1:8264247-8275072 GCA_025802295.1 Psammodynastes pulverulentus
CAGGCAGCACCGCAATGGAATCAGAAAGCAGGGTGAGATCGGGAGGAGAGGGGGGATGCGAGGAAGGGCGCCTGCAGTCGATTGCTGTATTGCAACCTCTTGCTACTGAAATATTTACGCGGATCTTGCTTTGGAAATAAGCCCAGAGTCAAGAGCGGGGAGGGGAATAAATAATACAGCAACCAGGAGACTGATCTTTGCAGATAGACAAGAAAAAGAGGCTGTGAAGGGTGAGGGGGGAGATGAGGGGGGAGGAAAGAACTACTGAAGCTTCTGGTTATCCAAAGAGGTGGGCTTCTGTTGTTAAGGAATATTGTGGATTAGACCTTGTTCCTCTTTGCAGGGAGTCTCAACACACATATTCTCCCCTTTCAGTGTCTTGTCTCTGAAGCATCTTCCATGTCCTCCTCTCCAGTTTAGTCCAGATGAAGAACTTGGAACTGAGAGAGAAATACAAAACCTACACTTAAATTTCCTGCCAAATTTAAAAGGCTATGCCCCTAGTTAACTGGGTTTTGCCCCTAGTTTTCAACAGAAATATCTCAATCCTTTTCATCTCCTGCCCCCCCCCCCCCTTTATTTTTTTGCTAGGTTCAAGGGGCTTCTTGTTGGGAAGGCACAATGGCTAAATGACCAAGTTGTCGATCAGAGCAATCCCAGCTCTGTTATACTGGATGAATGAGGCCCTCTCTCATTAAGCTACAGGTGTTATAAGAGTATCTAGACAGCCCATGATCTGTTGGGTCATTGTTTCAGAGTTATTTACAGATAGTCCTCAGCTTATGACCACAATTGAGCTCAAAGTTTTAGTTGTTAAGCAAGACAGTTGTTAGGTGAATTTTGCCCCCTTTTATGACTTTTCTTGCCACACTGCAGCTGTTAAGTTAGTAACATAGTTCGGTGGTCTGGTTTCCCTATTGACTTTGCTTCTCAGAGGTTAAAACAGGTGATCACATGAGCCCAGGACACTGTGACCATCCTAAACACGAGTCAATTGCCAAGCATCTGGATTTTGATCACATGACCAAGAGGATGCTGCAATGGTCATAAATGTGAAAAATGGTCATAGGTAACTTTTTTCAATGCTGTTGTAACTTTAGACGGTCACTAAACAAACTATTGTAAGTCAAGGACTACCCATACTTACCTAAACAGATCAACAGAATGACCATGGGTTGTCAAAGAAGCAGTGAACTGAGCAGGAATGATTCTTTTGCCAGCTTTCCACTGACTTTGCTTGTGGGGAGCCTACAGGGAGAAAATTAATGGGAAAGAATGCCCTTTCTGGCAGGCTGGCAAGGAAGGCTGGAAGTTACTTGGCTGAGTCCCTGCCCATGTAATCCCCTAGTCCCTCTGTGCTTGTGGTAACCACTCACACACCCCTGCGCACCTCCCAACCCATGCAACACCCTCATATGCTCTTTCAACTCACACCACACCCCTGCACACTTCCCTGAATTTTACTGCATCTCTCAGGCGTCTCTTTGCACCCTCACACATCCTCCTTGGCCCACACTACACCTCTCGTCTTACCTGTTAGGAGAAGTCCTAATCACTCCAGAGGTTATTAAGAATAACTTGGGCTTTGAGTCCCCACTCTGTCCTCATTCTTTATTTGCATTGACATCTATGGCCAAGTTCCCAAGGATTGGGACTTTGCAACCATTGTCCCTATATATATAAAAAAGGCGAAATTCCTATTAGAAACTGATTAGCCTTCTCAATACAATAACCAATCTCTATGCAACATTCCTACAATAGAAATTCCAGAACCTTGCAGAAGACCAAGTAGGGAAGGATATAAGTTTAGGGAAGTTTTTTTTTTTTTATATATAGTAAGAGTTTTATTGGTCAAAAATACAAAAAATACATCATTTAAAATATGTTGAGTTTTCAATTATCATAAGATAATAATTATGTTCCAAATTTTGTTATACGCAGCAGCCTAAGCAATTTAAAATAGTATATAATAAAAAAGAAAAGGCATTAGGGAACCCGAGTAATAGCACATCTCGACATATCAAAGGAGTTAATATAAAAACAATTCAAAATTGTATAGCTTCAGAATATAAAAATATCAAATAACTTAGAAAGAGGCTGTTAGGGGTCAGGATGCTTCAGCACTGGTTCTTTCGCAAACAGTTCTTTCAGTGTTTCAAATACTTTTTGACAGTTCAGGTCCCATTGTAGGGGTTGTCCTGGACGAGGTTTCATTGCTGGACTCCCTGTCTTAAGGAGGTCTGTCATGGGTTTGGCAATCTTCGCAAAGGAGGGAATGAATTGCCGGTAGAAATTTTCAAACCCTAAAAAACTTTGTAGCTGCCTACGGGTGCGTGGGGGCTGCCAACCTAGAACGGCTTGTACTTTGGCAGGGTCCGTTTCTATACCCTCGTTTGATACCTGATAGCCCAGGTAGTCTAACCATGTATGGTGGAACTCGCATTATGACAGTTTGACATACAGGTTAGCTGCTAATAGCTTCTCTAGTACCTGGCGGACCAGAAGTACGTGGTCATTCCAACTACACATGCAATTTTTGCATTTCTACCCATTAAGATTTGCATTTTAATTTTGCCTTTCGTCTTGGAAAATCAGAACAAACAGCAGGGCAACCGCCTCTTCATTTTATCCTCAAAACCACTCTAAAAAATAAGGTAGGTTTTGAAATATCATCCTACAGCACTTGGCTTATGAGATTTAAACTCATGTTTCCTAGATCTGTCAAATATAAATTACTCTAAAGATAATTTATGAAGACCTCATTCATTCAAGGCAAGTTAAAAGCATCTTATTGGTAAGGCAGGCAAACTCAGGAAACAAGATACAATTGGATTTCTATAAAAATATTTATTTAGTAGATTAACATGACTGTGGGTTCTATAGCCTTCCACATGCAATGATTTGCCATCTTTAACTCAGGTTGGGGTTACATTCCTCCTATTGAAGTTGGTGTGGAAACTGGGATCTTCCTGGACTTCTGTTAAATGAGCAGGTGGCAACTAGGGCCAGGAAAGCCTTTCCACAAATACATTTTGTTCCCTAGTTGGGCCCTTAACTACGTTGGGAAGTGTGCATGTAATAATTCAAATCTTAGTCACTTCCCAATTTGATTACTACAAAGGGATCTACAAGAGGCTACCCTTGAAAAGCATTCAGAAGCTGCAGCTGGTTTCCTTGTGATGTTTATTATTAAAACATTAGCAGTTAAAAAAAAGAGAAGAAGCTGCACCTGGTTCAGAATGTAATGGCATGGCAGTACTGAGGGTCATTCTTAGCTTTTTGTTTCTTCATCCTCTCAGCTGATTGAATTTTACTGAGGGTTCAGTATTGTCTTTTATGCTTTAATGGTTTGTAATGATTATTGTGTTTTCATGAGGAAAATCTATATGCTTGCTTGAAGCTGAAAATGGCATATAATCAATCAAGATTTTATTTATGTTCATTGCTCAGTTCCCTTTGGTAGATGGATGGCCATATACATATGTTTAATGAACAACAGAATCTTGAATACCTACCAGAATAGTTCTCCTGTATAACTTACACCTAGCTTTGAATAACACTGAATCTATTTCTCACATTTTTCCTCTTCTGGACTCAGTAATCTTTTCTGTAAATGCCATGTTTCCTCTCTTTTTTTAAAAAAATAATTTTTCAACACAATGAGAATGGAGTGCAATTGTCTAAATTGTCTCTTAATTGTCTTGTTGTTTCGTCTGTGTTCCCAAGATTTGTTACACATTTCATTACCTGTGTAAGGACATCTTTTTGTGGTAATCCAATAATATTCCAGTTAATGAGTTGTGATTCCAAATCTCTATCCTATTATTACAGACAAATGCAGGCATGTGGAAGTAACCAACCAGGATGTAAAATTAATTAAATTAAATTCCACTTTATAAAATTAGATAAAACAAGGGCTTTCCCTGAAAATCAGTTTAAAACATATGAAGATTGATTAGGCAGTAGAAGAGCTTATCTCCTACAGCCATGGGAGCTCCATTACCAAACTAAACATGACCAGCCATTTGTCCAGAGTGCTCTGGGGAAGGAAGGAAATTATCAGGGGTGACATGATAGCCATTTTCCAATACTTGAAGGGCTACCATAAGGAAGAAGGAGCCAACTTATTTACCAAAGCACCTTTAGGCAGGACAAGAAACAATAGATAGAAACTAACCAAGGAGAGAAGTAACCTAGAATTAAGGAGAAAATTCATAATAGTGAGGACAATTAACCAATGGAACAAATTACCTTTGGAAGTTGTGGATGCCCCATCATTGGAGGCTTTTAAGAAGCATGTCAGGGTTCCAAGTAACACCCCCAAACAAGCAAGACTCCAAGGATAGCGGTTCCTCAAAGTTCTACTTTATTAGAAATGTCATATTGGCACATCTGGGGAAACCTGAATTTGGAAGCCCTCAGGTTTTCCCCACCCAAAGGAAAGTCAAGGTTCCTTCCCCTGCACCCACATGTCCATCACATGGTCCAATCAATCCACAGTCCCAACTGGAAATGTTCCCCAGTCATGCCTCTCCAGGTGCAGGCTGAACATCCTTGACTCCCAGAGAAAAGAATGTTGTTATGGCTATATATCTCCACCAACTCCATACAACCCCCTCCCATTTTCCCACACCACTAAATGTGGCAGCCCTGAAGATCCAAAGAAAAAGATGGCCAACAGGGCGGACAAAGAAATGGACAGCCATTTATCAGAAATAGTATAGATCTCCTGTGGGAGCAGCAGGTTGGAAGATGATCTCCAAGCTCCCTTCCAACTCTGTTGCTGTTACTATTATATACTTCAATATATATTTTTCCATTCAATTGTGTCTGATTCTCTGAGATTGCCTGGACAAGTCCCTGAAGTTTTTTTTGGCAAAGTTTTTCAGAAATGATTTGCCATTACCTCCTTCCTAAGATTGAGAGAAAGTGATTGGCTCTTTGCGCTAAATTGTCCTTGCGCTAAAAAAAAAATTCTTTCTCACCCCTATGGGTATTGTGTCTCTTCCTCAATCTTGGTCCTATATTGACACAGCAACTGCATAATGCTAATTTTGAAGAAAAATTCCAGTGGAAAGTAAACTGGATTTTTGAGTGTTCAGATTCTGGAAAAAAATATATCTGACCCAACACAAAAATTAATGGGTTTCAATGCCACCTGTCAGTGTTGGGAAACTCTGAATAGGATTCATACCTTGCATGGCATTTGCCAAGAATCTGTTTAAATGGGGCAGGGTATCTTCCCTTGAATGTGACTGTGGTGCTCCTCATCAGATACTGGATCACTTAGTGACTAGCTGTCATTTGAGAATTTACACAGGAGGAAAAACAGATTTACTCCAACTTACAAGGATACTCTTAATTGGATTAATATATAGAATATTTATTCTTATAAATTAACATATTTTAAAATGTAACTATAACATATAATTTAATTCAATATAATTGAATTCCTCAAACCTTAAAAAATTGGCTAATTTTTGTGTTGAGTCAGATATATATTTTCCAAAATCTGGATGTTGAATACCCTGGTTTACTTTCCACTGGAATTTTACATCAAAGTTAGTATTATGCAGCTACTGTGTCAGTACAGGACCCAAGACTGAGGAAGAAACAACATCCATAGGGGTAAGACGTAAAAAAAAATAGCACAAAGACAGCTGGGTGACTTTGGGCCAGTCATTTCTTTCAACCTTAGGAAGAAGGCAATGGCAAACCTTTCCCTTTCCCCTTCCCTTCATTCTTCAGAGCATTCTAGACAAATGGCTGGTCAACTTTAGCTTGGGTGATGGAGCTCCCATGGATCTAGGTGACAAGCTCTTCTATCAATCAATCAGAATAGAGCTGGAAGGGACCTTGGACATCTTCTAGTCCAATCCTCTGCTCCAGCAAAAGATTCTCTACCATTGCAAACAGATGGCTGTCCAGTCTTGTCTTAAAAATGTCTAGTGATGAAGTACCTACAACTTCTGAAGGCAAGCTGTTTCACTGATTACTTGTTCTCACTGTTAGGAAGTTTCTCCTTAATTGCATTTTAAATTCCCAGAGGCTAGTGGAAGGAGCTGCTGACTGTTTGTGGGGGAGACAGAGTGAGTACACAGGACAAAGATAGCGGCCTGCGCACCTAATGGCGCGCGAATCATATAACTTTAAATAAAAAATAGCAATAACATTCAGGGTTAGTGCGCTTAAGATTGTGATTTTATTTTATTTCAAATTGACCAGCTTACTTCAGTGTAATACTTGTTTTGCAGCTGTCTTTCGCAGCACTCTTTTCAAATTTGGATAGTGTCAGATCCGTGTATCTGCCATTCTTCGATGGAAGAAGGGGGGCGGGGTGTTGGAATTGATACCTTTAATTCTTTTGCTCTGTATGTAACTTGAATATCCCTATTTCTTACAATGTCTTTGCATAACCTTCCACAAGATTTATAACCACTGTCTGGTGACCAGATGTCTGGAGAGTTCACACCTCTTGGAAAGTTAGAAGCGGGGGTGGGGAAGAGCCCATTTTATTGCAAGACTGGATGACAGTCCTGGGAAACATTTTGAAGAGGATGGCAAATAGAATATATATTGTAGTAAAGAGAGTAAAGAAATAGAATATATTGTAGCATTAAGTAGATGGATATTTCTCCTATTGTATATGTAGAAATATTTCTGTTAAAGCATTTACTACCCAATAGAGATTGTTATCTTGTTGCTGTAAGAAATGTTTCCTTCATGCCTACAATCAATTGTACTTTATTGCATCCTTTCCTTATTTAGACAAATGTTTCTCCCATCCAAATCATCAACATTCCCTGGGAACATAACCTATCTACAGATTCCCAGATTCCTAGAGTAATCCACACCTTTGAAGTATGCTGTTAATAGTCTCATCAAGTGGTCCATTAGAGAGACAAAGGAAGAGAAGATAAAGTAAAGTAAACATTGTCAGGAAAGGGTCTGTTCAATGTAAATTTAAGTTAAGAAGTTTTTACGATGCAGTAAAGTATATTGCCTTAACTTCTAGGAACTTTTTATGTATAAAAATCTTGCCTTTTCTTCATTTGACTGTAACTTCCATTCATACCATTCTTATGTATGGAGGTCCTACCTCAGCCTTGCTCGATCAATTAAAGTTGATTATTCTCAAGCCTCTGCTTAAGTTCATTTTGGCATGTTGTGATCTTAAATTATAGCCGGACTTTACATGGTAATCACACAAATGATTTTAGTGGATAGATTTCCTTGCATTCTTTGTTCCATTTTGTTCCTTTCTTACTGGCATCAGTGCATGATACCAATTATCTCAAGCTTCTAAATGTTTTCATCCACTAGTTTTATGTAAATGTTAAAGATGAGCAGTGAGAAGACCTAGGGTTGGACTTCTTCCACCCACCAACACCTCTGAAACTGTCCACAGAAGGAGGGGAAGCACTTCAAAACAATGCCAGAAAGATATCATGAGCAATGGTATAGAAAGATACCTAGAGATCCAAGAGGTCAGGATGAACTACCGCAACCTGAGCATCCAGAGATCATCCTCAAGCACAATCAATTGAAGTTGAAGTTCTTGTTCTTTTATATTTTCTGACTCCTTTTAAACTAAATTTGGGCTGCTGTTAGTGATTCATTTGCATTGCACTTATGTTGGAAGCATCAAAGCGACTCTGGGTTGAAAGGATTAGCTGGTGACATCACTGTTGCCTGGGAGATGCCAATTTGGGAGCTCCTTTCATGTTCCCTACAAGATCTGAAGTGAAGGACAGGAGCCCACCCTGCCCCACAGCATCAATTGGGTCTTGAATGCAGGCTTACTACTTGTCAAGCCAGTGTTCTAACTGCACAAGCCACCATGCTTCTAGTAATTTCTTGATTTCAGATTTTAATCGTTATACATATTTTTATTGTGCGAATTATCTTTATGGGAGCTTTGATATATATTCTATAAAGGTTCCAATCTTACAAATCATAATCATAATGGATTGATCAGATCTCTCTCTCCAAGATGGGGAAATAAGGGAAATAGGGGAGAATGAAGAGATAGAATAAAACAATCTCCAAGGTATTGGTAGAAGTTGGACAGAGGGAATTCTGAGAGGAGCTGAGAATCTTTCCTAAGGATCTTTCCCACCTAAAGAAATGAAATGCTGTAAAATAAGTTTATTTTTCATTATTTAATGCCATTACTAGTAAGAAAAGTACATGCTATATAACCATTATTAAAATAATCAAGGTGAACAAGGTGAAAATTCCTATGCTCTTGAAAAAATGGCATTGGAAGAAAAATGTTGATTTGAGGTCAAATATAGTTGGAGACAAAAGTATAATAAGTATCTGATTAAGAAACTAAATCTACATAAAATAGATTTCAGTATTATACATACAATAATAGTAGTAACATGATCTGCTAAAATAGAGTATATGGGTCTGACGTACAAAGATATTCTTCTGAGATCCCTTTTACTTAGTTTTAATCATAATCTTTCATATGTGAGATTTATTTCACTATCAAGCATTGCACATTCATTATACTTGCAGAATTGCTCTTTAAATCAACTTTTTAAAGTCCCAATATTTTAACAGTCTGCTTATATAAGTCCCCTTAGCATCTACTTATTCTGCTAAACTAAATTTGATTAGTTTCTTCTAAAGTCATCATGCTAGTAAAATGCTATTGTATAGTTTGAATACAGAGCAACAATATTGTCATCTCTAATAGGGTTAGCCACTGTTTTCATTTCAAGCTAATTACATTTGCCCACATGAATATGACTCAAGCTGGTTTTCTTTATCTGTTAGCCTGGCCAGGTATGTTCAGGAAAACTGGTCCCTAGACCCCAAAATTATATATGCTAGCTTGCTGTTTTCATTTCATATCTCTGCTACATATAACATTTTTCAAGCAACCTTTCACAACCAAGTGTTAAGTACATGCTGTTCATGCAAATCATCCTTACCAAATGGGTAACATAAGATCATTAGGGAATGGAAATGGAAAGGATGTTTAATGTTTCTAAAGTGAGACATAAACCACCAGACAAAATGTTTACAAATAATTCATATTGGAATTATTTTCACCATAGAACAAGATACATGGACCATCAGTTCAAGGTACAAATGTTTAGCCTACTTTAAGTCTGTCTTATTTTGAAAAGAAGCATTGACCAAGGCAAAATGATTTCATATCCTCTCAATCATTTCTCTGATTCCTATGGAGGTGGCATTGGAAAAAAAAACCTCCCTGTTTTTCTTGGGGTCACTGTATAATTTCTGCAAACAGTAAGTGTGACCCAGACTTAAATGGAAACTGCTATCTTAGGCACAATTGCCTTGAAGTAGTTTTCACAGTGTAAGTTATTTCTGAATGCCATGAGTATAAAGTTGTACTGCACTGTTATAGTTCTAAAAAGCAAATTACAATATAATGGGAACTGCTTCTGATAGTTTATGAAAAAAAATATTGTAGTAGACCAAGATCTTTTACTAAATTTTTCACAAAGCAATTAAATGTTAAACCTTCATCTTTTATCAATTAACCCTCAACCCTTAAACTTAAGAGAATATAGAATCATTGCATAGCTTACACTTAAAGAAACTGTGAGTCACATAAGTATAAGTTGTTCTAACATGAGTTATGGTTGTCTTATGTTATGGCAGGAATTCATGGAGAACATGCCAACTGTCTGTTTTGTCTATCCTTTTCTGTAGCGGCCCCTACCCTATGGCACACCTTCCCATTGAAATCTATCAGGCCCCACTCTCCTAACCTTCCAGAAAGCCACTGAGAACTGCCTTTTCCCCAGCTGTTGGGGTAGTAAGATTGGAGCCTGAAGCACTGAAAGGATATATTTTGGATATGGCTACTGGTTGTTCTTGTATGTTCTACTGTTTTATTCTTGTGTTTTATTACTGTTGTTAGTCATTCGGAATTATGTCTCACAAGGTGGGCAGCCCACAAATCTTTTAAAATATATAAAATAAAATGTCACTTCATACCAGACTTTGTAGAAACAGAAAGAGAAATAGAAAGTAAAATGTACAATCTGTACCTTGACAAATAATTTAATTACAATTATTATACAGTCCTATCAGTTTTATAGTTCTGCCAAAATGTGTAGGGAGCAACCTATCAAATAATTCAGTAAGCAATTTTTAGAAAATCCTGCTGTCCATTTTTACTTTAATTTGTCTTCTGTCTTTCTCTACTTTTTAGTCTACTTTGCATTCTACTTTTCTAAATAACAAAAGAAGTCACAAATTGGATGGACATATAAGAAAAGTAGCAAACTGAGAATGCTGGAGAAATTCTGAGCTAAGTTTGAAAACATACTACAGAAACTTACTAAAAGAAACCTAAAACTCAGCTTTTTAAATATCCCATCTGTCTTTCCTTGCTTTCTTCCAATCTTCAAAGCTATTTTTTCCTATAAAATCCCAACAGATTTTCCTCATCTAATCTTTTTACAAGGTTTTATAATGATGAGTACAACAGGGAAATTTCTTTTTTGTGGTATCATTGATAGTATATCTTCATCATGCTCCTGGAAAGTTGGGTGACCCAGCAGAGGTGCTAAAATACTTTATCTCTTCCCCTACACTACATTTTTACAATTAGTTTCATTAATAAGGAAAGGAAGGAAATGGAAGACGAGGTATAAAGGTAGCTATGACTATAGACCCAGTGGTAGGATTCAAAATGTTTTACTACCGGTTCTGTGGGTGTGGCATTGCTTGGTGGGCATGGCATTGCTTGGTGGGCGTGACAGGGGAAGGATACTGTAAAATCTCCATTCCCACCCCACTCCTGGGGGAAGGTTATCACCGGTTCTCCAAACTA
>JAOYMU010000010.1:8433997-8445141 GCA_025802295.1 Psammodynastes pulverulentus
ATTTTAAGCAATATATTTGTATATTTGTGACCAATAAAACTTTTTATTACAAAAAAAAAGTGATGAAAATTTCCAAAGAGCAATCAGCAAAAGCATTGCTATGGTATGTGGTGAGGACAGTAGAATGTAGGATCAATTTACTTTCAGTAGGCATTAGTGTCTATTTTGTTTATTTTGTGCAGGTATGCAGAGGGAAAAGAGAACCTGTCTGCCCTATGCAGCTATCTAGAGGGAGAGTAAGAAGGAAGACTGACATTTTGCTGGCCATAACAGGTTGCCAGCTAAGTTTTAACTAGGGTCTTGTAGAGAAGCAACCACATTTTAAGACAGGCACACTATCATTTTCACAGAGATAACTGTTGTCAGCAGAAAGATAGTTAATGAACCAAACAGTACAGCGGTTATGTCATAGAGTTATTTGCGATAGTCTCTTATTTGAAAGCAACCAAGGGAAGGGAGAGATGGACTATATATGTGCATTAACCAAATTTCACTTGGCTTTATTTCTTATTGGAAAAGTCAACTTTTCAAAGAAATTGGTGTCTTTTTATCCTTATTCTGCTAACTAAGGGTAATGTGAAAACCAGAATACTTCACAAGAAAAGTGTTGCATATTGTTCTTGCTTGGTCTGATCAATCCCAAGAATTCATAACAGATTCCATTCCTCTGTGCCTCAAGAAACTATAGCCAAGTTTGTGAAAACAGGGAGCATATTTGCTTTGTGAGAGAAATTTGGCTAACATGGTTCAGCTGCCCCAATTCATTCTTTTCTCTCCTGAGATTGTCACCAGAGCACATCAGATGGCATGCTAGTTTGGCACAACTGAATTCCTGTGCGATTCCTATTTACTTGTGAATAGCATCCCCTGCCCAGTGGCATTAAAGAATCAGCTGAATGAAAGGGAAAAATACAAATATTTAAACACTACTGCTAGAAAAGACAGTGTTTTCCCCCCTGAGGGATTGCATTCCTTAAATATTTCTCTTTCACCTCAAAAAGTTGACAGTTTAAAAAAAATGACACTCGAGAATTCCAAGTAGCTGTAGCAAAGATTTTCAATAAAAATAAAATGGGCAGCCTTTCTCAATTTACTGCTTTCTAGATGGGTGGAATTTAACTCCTATAATCCCAGTCAATTTAGATTTATTATCTCTGCCCCGTATTATTTGGAATTCTTGTTTTCAGCAGGCTCTTCTATCTAGTTGTTGTTTACTTTTTCTTTGGCTTTCATCCATTTTCCTTTCTGCTTCTTAGGTCTTCAGTTTGCTCCAAGAATCTCTGTCTTATTCTTATTCTAATACATGTAATGGCCAAGTAGCTTGTTACTAAGTGGAATCAACTATCTCATGAACTACTGATGCCAACCGCTCCCACCAACATTATCCATCCCCACCCCCACCCCTGGACTCAACATATGCTAATTTCCATCTTCTCTAGTACATTCCAGTTGTTTTAATTTGACTGAATAGATGACTGGATATCAACAGCAAATGCATATAGGACAATGGCATCATAGGAATTCCCTCTAGATCCACACTTAAGACCTTGCAAAACCAGGCCATGGCTCCTGATTCCCAGATGCCTGAATGCCTCACATTCTGCTTTCTATCAACAGGCCATCTATCAGGTGTCTGTCACTAGGCTGGACAAATAGTTCCTGCATTCCTGACTTCCCACCTATCAGTTACTAGTTAGTCCTTCAAACTTAATCACTGTGGTTATCCTCCTCTGGTGTCTCCTTGGATGATCTCAAGTCCCATCTTTAATCTCTCAAAAAACATACTTATTAGCTTGAGTCTGGCACCAGCACTTCCCTTTATAGTTGCTGTCACAGGCCTGCATAATTGAAATTAGAAATAGAAAACTCTCCCATCCTGTCCCTGCCCCGGATGCTATTGCCACTTCAGTTCATCCAGTGATCATTTGATGCAGTGATGACACTGTCTGCTGCCCTGCTAGTCCTATCATCAGTTATTCCAACAGTGCACCAGGTCCCACCATTGTTGAGATACCTCCAGCAATGGAAAATAGCTCAGTGTATAATTCATCTGCTTTCAGTTTCATTGCTACTGCTTCAGTACCAATCAGCTGCCACCCAGAAGCAGAAGTAGCCATTGTCATCATTAGTGCTGCCACTCATCTATTATTCCCACTGATATCTCCCACCATCTGTCAGATCCCACAACAAGCCATAGGCCAAGCAATTTCTTCCAATGACCTAAGGAATCTTCCTTTGCCAGGACACTGCTCATAAGTTTCTCCAGTGGTGATCCAGCACATCTAAACCATTGAGATCAAATCCTTTCTCTTACACACACCCAAATTCAATCCAAACCTCAGAGCTATCCCTTCCTCTAACGTACATTTTTTAAACCTTCAAGCTCATAGCACATGGGCTACCCTCTCTGACATCTTTTTTAAACCAACTCCCCTGAGGGGAAAAATCCAAGTTCAGTAAAATCTAAATGATTTGTTCTGTTGTCCATCTTTCTACATGAAATAGTATCTCTGCATGCTGTCTATGAATATTTGATGTTGAAGAAGCAAAAGTCCAGATGGGATCCAATAAATACTATAGATTGTTATGATAAGATAGACTGCCATAATTGGATCTGGTATTGGATCTGGTATTGTAGCTTGTGCTGGGATAGCCCTGGAACTAAGCTTGAGAAAGAATGCCAGCCTGCTTTCTTGCAGTTTTTGGTCTTAAAGGAGATAGCAGCCAAAAGGAGAAAATAAAAAGGAGTGCAGTATTGATAAGTAACAGTCAGGCCAAGGAGATTTTCTTGGAGCTCCCAATGTCTGAAACTAGATTAAAGGGGAGGGGGGAGGGGGACAAAAAGAGGCTGCTCTTAGCCAGATAACATATAATCCACTTTCTTCTCTCTAAGAAGTTAGTAAGTGCCTGAGGTGAGGGAACTTGTTCTCCTACTGAGTCTTGTCCCCTTCTCCTGATTGTCACCCTTAACAACTCTGCTTAGCATTTTCTTGGGGAAAGAATAATATATTTTTGCAGTGGTGAGCAAAAACTTTACTTTTCTTGTCTAATTATACTTTCAATGCATCCCTATCATTGGCTGGATGCCTTTCTTGAAGTCATTAGTCTTCACAGTAGGAGGAAAAGTTCATCAAAGACTCTGTATCCCAGCAACTCCTGCTGTGCCATTATGCACCAGAGGATTCCTGAGCAAGAGTGTTACATCTGCTGTGTTAAATCTGCCATTCACTTTCCTAGACCCTAAAGTAGACATGTCTTTGAAATGGGGCCTGGGGAGAGGGCTACGTACTATCCCCAAACTCTTTCATTTTAAAAGTAATTCAGAGCAATACAAGATCTAAAAAAACTAGAGAAGAGGTTGTTGATAAGTAAAAATGCAGATAGATCTGAGTAGTATAACATGTTTTCAGTAACAGCTTTTAAATATGAAAAAGCTTACTCTTTGCTATCACAGTTGACTTCTCTTTGATAATAATTGGTGGTGCAGGTAGGATTCATATGAATCCTGTTGAACTGAAAATTGTTTTCTAGCACACACTCACACACCAAATGCTGTTTGCAAATTGCCACTAACATTTTAATGATATATTTTTATTTCACACACACATAAGAAAATGTGTGTGTGTGTGTGTGTTTTAAAAGGAATTAATGAATTAATTTAATACATTGTGATGTCTTGTTATTGTTCTTTATTCCTTCAGTTGTGTAAGTTTCTGATATCAAGTAAGCATTTTTGTAAAGAGACAACACAGCTATTAGATGTTAATAATGTAATGACCATTTAAAAATCTTTTAACTCATAGTTATGATTGAAATATACATATTAATGTTTATGAGTTAAAACAGCTTGTGTATTCTCATTGGGAAGTGAGTGAATATAATTCACTAGCAGACCATCTGCTTTGTGTATATTCAGTCCTAGGTTCAGCTTCTGGGAAAGCGAAGGAAAAGTATTGGTTTGCCAGAAATTTTGTTGTTGCTGCTCTGTAGAATAATTCAGGGACCATTAGATATTTGGCTATCTTCCACAAATGGCTTTTTGATTAGAAGTCACACATTTTCCAAAAAGGCTGCATGCTCACACCGTATTGCTAAACCGATATCTACATGCATACATGCAAAATGAAAATGTTTATCTGAATCTGCAAGTACTTAGCATCTAGTTCAATAGATCTATACCTTATTGCTTGGAGATAAATAGTAGAATGCAAGCATGGGGAAAACCTATGCTGATGTATCATGAAATTTGGAAGGCCAATGACAAGAATCCCCATGTATTTCCATAATTAGATCTTTTTTCACAATTTGTGACGCATATTGTTTATCACATTTGGGTGCATTTATCTTGTTTTATAAAATATGAACTGGTCCTGAAGTTATGACCTTTCCATCCTAGACATTTACCCCATCTCAGAAATTTTACACCATTGGGGGAAAAACTGAATTGGGAGACAAAGAGAAAGTTGAATTTCTGCTGGTGTGGACCTGTATCTGTGTGTGCACTGCTATCCATCTGATGTTGTATGTGGCTGTCAAGAGCACCGGGTGTCTGACTCTGCTTCTGTTAATATACACTAGGAAGCACACAAAGTCTACTTGAATCTGTGCTGCAGTGTCTCTTTCAAATTCCTTGAAACATCCTGCAAGAATTATGATTTCTCTCCAGGTTAAAATTTGACTTATTTATGTCTTTCTTGATCTTTAACTCATTAACTCCGCTATGTACTTTTCTTAGCAGCAGTGAAGACTCACTCTCTAACTTTCGGGGCAGCCTTTTTAAAATGTCATAAATATTTTAGTATGTGCCTGCTTCATTTTAACCTTTTCTTTTCCTGTGGGGTAAATGTAGACAGTTTCTTATGGAAGAAATGTATCAGTTCCATGACTGAAGTACCAGTAGGACATCTAATAGGTGTGTGCCTTCCCCAGTCTCTCAAATCTCCTTCCTGGATGAGTTACCATGGCTGTTGAAAGTTAAAGAGGGTGGTGGGAGAATGTCATTTTGCATTCCCCCTTTGAAGTGCTCAGATTTCATTTCAGAAAAAGGCAGGAGCACAGTGATATTTAATTTAGATACCTCTCTTTTTTCCTGAAGCTTTCACTATTTATAGGGGTACTTGAAAGCAAGACAGCAAGAGATGTACCTCATTACTGACCCCATATTTCGCATTTTATGAGAGCCACTCAGTTCCACTATTGGTTTCTGAAATCTAGTTTCCACTTTGCACTGTGGTTTCCATAGGAAGGGTCTTTTGGCATTTCAGCTTCTGTTTCAGCTAATTTCCTACTGCTCCTAGATTAGAAACATCTCATTGGGGGAAATAAATCTGAAAGAACATTGTTTTCAAAGAGCGAAGTTCTTTAACTATAATATTTTCTTTTATTATTATTTTGGTGTAAAATAAGAACAGATCATCATAAGGACATACCTTTTGTAATACATCTTCTTTCTTGGGAAGTGGAAATCATTTCATAGCAAAGGCAGACCTCTGCTCAGCACGGCATCTTTATTCCGTGTCTCTGAATCTATGTAGGGCCCTGAAGCATTCTGAAGATAGAGATGGCAGCAGCTGGAAGCCAATGTTTTGTTTTGAAGTGTTCCTGCTATCTAAGGGGACAAAAGGAGAGAACTCATAGTTTGTACACCCAACGAAGGTCTTGAAAAGTACATGAGCCAGAGTTTTGGTGAACTGAGGTCTGAATGTTGAAGATTTTTCACCTCAGTGGAACTTGGTCTATGTCTCTCTCCTCCCCCCCCCCAAAAAAAACCCCTGCCTCCTGTTTACTTTTGTATATACCTTCCAAAGACCAGAAGGCAATATAAGAAACAATGGATGGAAACTAATCAAGGAGGGAAGCAACCTAGAACTAAGGAGAAATTTGCTAATAATGAGAGCAATTAACCAGTGGAAGCTAGCCTTCAGAAGTTGTGGGTGCCTAATCACTCGAGTGTTTCAAGAAGTGACTGGATAGCCATTTATCTGAAATGATATAGTCTCTTGCTTGAGCAGGGGGGGGGGTTGGATTAGAAAACCTATAAGGTCCCTTCCAACTCTGTTATTTTGGTTACCTCTGTATTGCTTAGCCTTTACTTTCAAAAGTTCGTCCATCAAAGGACTGGCTCTTTATGTCATGTTTCTTGGGTGTTTTTTATCTGTGCAGCAGAAGATAGTACAGTAAAAGATTGCTAAAATAATTCAACATTTTTTCCTTCCTATGCTTTCTTTCTGTTATAATCATCCCTGAGGAGTAGAGTGGTACATTTCTGACTCATTAGCAGTGTTATTCTTCAGGAAGTCTTTAATTGGAAACAAAATGGAAAGCTGGCAACATCTGTCATGAATGGTGGGTGATTTGCTGCCTTGCTTCTGGCCAACCAAAGGATCAGGCCGTTGTGAACTCTTTTAGCTCCTTGGAGTGTTAGGTGGAAAGTCCATAACAATTGGAATAATTGGAGAGAGAAGGAGTATAGAGGATATGTCATGGCTAGGCATGAGAAAGAGGATTTGCCTGGTTTACATAATTAGTGATCGCGTAGAAACCTCCAATCCAGTACGAATTACCTAATAAGTAAAATTAAAATACTATGTTTGATTCACCTCTGGAGCTTTTCTTCTATTAAGGTGGATAATTCTCCTGTTTTCATTAAGTGAAGTGATTGGGTAAGTCTATATAGAGTCACAGAAAACTTACCCATTTTCAAGGAAGGTTACATAGCACCTACCCACATTTGCAATCTGTTATTTTCCAATCCTCCGGAGCAGAAACCTACAGAGAATATATATAATAGTTGGGCTCCTCAAGCCATACCAGTCTTATTCTTATTATACTCAAAAAGTAAAATGCCCACGGTATAAGTGTCCCACTTTTTAAGGCAAAACAGAACAGCTTTGAGACACTTGGGGAACACTTCTAAAATGCTTTATCTGTTATATTTTGATTAAAGTTTTATTTTCTTTCAGCAAAAAGTCACACTTAAACTGTCTCATCTCATCATCTTCTCTTTTAAGATACAAAATCACCTCTCCTTCCAGTGTCATGATTCTACAGAGCGTCTGTTCTTTCCAGAAGAGCTTGCTGGTTTTTTATTCTTTTTTTTCCCCTTTGCTGTGCCTTTTCTGACCTTCCCTGTCAGTATTTATGCTTCTCTCATTGGCTTTGCAGAGAGGTTTACATTTTCTCTAAGAATCTAAGCTGAATGTTTGATTTGTTTCTATAAAGTACATGATCGAATTATTCCTTTCAGACAGAAACTGCACTATAGGGTCTTACCTAAGACAGTGTTTTCTAGCCAATGCTAACAAATCCTAATCCTTATCTTAGAAAACAGATATTTCATATGCAAAGTTTAATAAACAGGTAACAAGGAAACAGCAAAGTAAATGCTCCTTTTAACATTTAGAATAAATTCAGAAAATGAATTTACTATGTAGTTTTCATAAACTTTCTTGTTTCCAGCAATATGAAGGTAAACTAAACTCAGATAACAAATTATTCTGAAGGTACTTTCTTACAGGTTCTATTGTTTTTTCCAAGTTTTTGTTTTGATTTTCACCAGAACACATAGGCCCCATAGAATAAACAAGCAAGGACATATCTAGTTTCACCATAAGTTTAAATAAGAACGTGTAAGATTTATTTTTAATTTTTGTTTTAATTCGATTAGAGGAGAGGGAAACATATTTCACTTACGAACTAAAGAAAAAACCCAGTTTCACATGTATAGAAAAATAGTTTTGCCCAGTTAGTCAGCCTTGGTTGATCTCAAAAAAAGATTGGGCTTGGTTAATAATTGGGTGAAAACCATAAGGACATACTTTGCTATAGATTATACTAAGAAATTAAAAAAATAAAATAAAATCCTGGGAAAGGGCACTGCTAAATAATTTTTCTACCATTTGCCGAAGAAACAACGTGAAGTAAAATAAGCCACTAGAATTTGAACTCAATACTAGGAAGAATTAATTTATTTACATATTTATTTGTACAGTATGTTATTCAATTAAATTATTAATGGTTAAGTCGATGGCAGGGATGTCAGAATCAAACACACAGGCTAGTACCAGTATATACCATCCAGATTTCTAAGTAGTCCACTCCAGAATGTAAAGTATTTTTTTTTCCAATGAAGTAGGATTTTTTTAGACCAGTGTCTAATTAATAAAGAACAAATATTATGTTCTCAACTTTGTAGCATGACCATTAAAGCGCAGAATTCCATTTCCATTGCTTTCCTTTCCATCCCCAAATAATTTGTAATTCAAAAGTATATGAACAAATATACTTGTGGAATTAAATTCTATATGAAATCAGTTTTGAAAAGAAGCTGCTGTGGCTCATTATCAGATCAAACAAATTAACTTTGAACATTCAACATCACTTCTCAATTATATGAATGTACACTTTTTTTTAAAAAAAATCCATATTTCATATCTGCTTTTGCACTTGGAATTTAATCTCATATAATTCAATGACTGTTTGTGAATAGCTATTATAGACTTTATTATTTTGAAAAGATCAAGCTATTTTCTAACAGACATTTTGAAGACCTTGAGGGCTGTCAGTTATATGTAGATGTCAAAAGACATTTTCATTTAAAACATTGCCTCGCAGCCCTTTTTGTAAATGATACTTACACTGGAGTTCCTCAAATAATAATAATAATAATAATAATAATAATAATAATAATGAATCATTATTCTATCTAGGGTATATACTCTAATCAGCTGATAAAAAGTGCTCTCGTGAAATTTGGATTAAAATAATATTAGTTTAGCATGAGCATAAGAATGTTTCTGAAAATGTTTTGACTAATACAAGATGCTGCTTATAAACTAGAAATGACATTCATGTTCAAAAGGTTCCTATACTACTGTAAACAGAACATTAGACTAAGAAAAGCCAGTGATCGTCTGATCAAGAAAGCATTCTCTGGAAAATCACATTGGTGCCCATCATGAACTTTGACCCACTTCCCTCGCCCACCCCCAATTACTTTGATTGTAATAGTACATAAGAAACTGATCACAAATCAACAATATTTTAATAATCTAAATGCATCATTATTTTTTCAAATTAGTTTTCAACTTTTTCCTAGTGATTCCTAATATGGATCTTTTTTCAGTAGCTGTACACTGGATAAACTTTGTTACTGAACTGTCCAATATGAATCCACGCTCCCTGCCCAGTAGTTATTGCCAGTTTAATCAGTCTCTTTCTCCCTCCCTCCCTCACTGTCTCTCTCACTGGCTTTCACTTACTCTCCCCTTTATATTTGCTTATATCAGATTACAATTGTCATTTGAAAGCTTATTTATTCAGCTCAGACAGATCCTATTGAAGCCCTCCACAATCTTGTTATCTTCTAAATACAGTATGTAACCAGCTCACTGCTCTAACCCCTCTCTAACCCCTACTTTCTGCTTCCTGTTATTATATATTTAGTTAGTTATTATTATTGATTGAAATATTTATGGTTTGATGGGTGACAAGCCTAAGGACCTGATGGTGAATCATAATCCATAAAATGCATGCTAAAATATTAAAAATAAATAAAAATAATAATATAGTATTTTGCTATATTATTGCTATATAATGGTTTGGATCTCTCTCCTGGAAAAAAAATAATTCAGGCATCTGCCTTAGTTTCCTTACAATTATTGAATATCCCTTCATCATATCACCACATCTTTTGAATCTTTCTAGTCCAAGAACAAGCTGGGGGTGTGAGCAGTATAGTCTACGCCTAGTCCACAAAACAGTGAACCACTTTCTTTTCCAGAAGATTATTTCCAGAAGCACGTATTCTCAGAATATTTGAAATTTACTTTTTTCTAGGAACACCACTATGTGGAAACAGAACATGCTGTATTACACATGTTATACTTTACACATTACTCCTCAAAGCCTTTGGTTGCTTATTTTTGCATCTTTTATTGTCTTTGCTCTTCCAGTTTGCTATATTTTGAGTTCTCATTTTGCAAGACCTCAGTATTTTGAAAGCAGTTTTCCGTTTCTAATCGTTTCTCTGATATTGCTAACTGATATTTTTTTTTAATCATGGGCCAGCATCTTGAATCATTCCAAGATGCTAGCCCAAGCTATATTATTTAATAGGCTATTACTTTTTAAATTAGTCTACTGTAATGCACGCTATATGTTGATACACACGCACACCACACACACACACCTTCCTTTCCTGATGCAGCTCACAGAATATTGATTAATGCTTACAGATTGTATTATAAAACTCTAACACATATATACTGTACATACATGTATGTATATATGTTTGTGTGTGTGTGATGATTTTGCTTCTGGGCTCAGTTCAAATTATTGTGCATCCTTAGGGTATGAATTGTTTAGAACTAGAATAGGCGAAGACTTGCCTACACTCATTTCAAATTGTTTGTACTGTTTACTGACACATCCCATCATGTTCCATCCTGACAGAGCTATAGTAGTACATACAAGCAACAGAACCTTTTCTAAGGGTGTGGAGAAGATAGGCTGCTTTGCAAAATAAAGTTTGCCTAGCTATGTTGTTAGTCATAGAGTTGTCCAGCCCTAATTTAATAGAGTCCTCAAGCTTTTGGGAACAATAGGCATATTTTAAATATGTATCTAATTTTTGTTTAAACAATTGATATGGCCAGTGATCTTCCAAAAGTGATTCTGGATGGTGCACAGTGCCTTAAAAACAACACATCAACAAACCATAGCACTGGAGGCCACAAACAGGAACCCAAATACAAGGCTGTGAAATCAGCTTGCACTACGGTAAAACACTTCCCAAGCAGCTATGGATAATTGAATAAGCACCAAGACTTCCAATTCTGCATTCAGAATCTCCTATGCTCTTTGTCCCAGGCAGCCAGGTTCTGAACTTAGAATAAATCCTGTGAGTTAAAATACATCCATATGAATTGCTCTGTGTTGTTTTCAAACAATTTGTTCCACTGTTTTTTTTCACCTGTTGTCATCCAATTAAGGAGATATTGAATCCATTCCCATGTACACTTATGTTATACAGTTGTGCTTTTTCTTTTGATCATGATTACTTCATTGACATTTCAGGGGGCTACATTTTAAGACTATCTACCATGCTATAATTTTCACTTTGAAAGTTGAATTGTTCTTTAAAA
>JAOYMU010000010.1:8457689-8473750 GCA_025802295.1 Psammodynastes pulverulentus
AAAGAAAGAAAGAAAGAAAGAAAGAAAGAAAGAAAGAAAGAAAGAAAGAAAGAAAGAAAGAAAGAAAGAAGAAAGAAAAAAAAAGATTTGGAGATAACTAACAGGAATCTGATGGTATTATATAAGAACTCTAAAGCCTTTAGATAAGTTAACCAAGGACATGTTGGTCTGGAATTGAATTAGTCCCAAGGACAATTAGATATCCATGGGGAGCCATATAACAGAGCATTATCCTTATGGAAATGGTCTGTGATAGGTTACTATAAAGAGCAAGAGATTTATGTGAATAAAATATAGAAGCTAATAGGCAAAATTAACTAGGACGTTCTCATGCATAAGCCCTTCTAAAGCTTCTGTTTGTATCTTATGGAGGAGAATAATCTAAGGATTGTGCCTATTATGCAAAATACCAACAAATATTAATTGTGAGAGTTCCTCACTTAGGTTAAAATCTTATTAAACCTATGAAGCATTTTATTTTATTCTTGGAATTTCCTTTAAAAAAATATTTTGAAGACTTAATAAATTGGCTGCTGGCTTATCTGAAGAGGAAAAAGAGCAATTTTGCAATATACCATGGATTTGATGAATTATCCTTTTTATGCCCTTTATTTCTGTAATTATGGATGTCATAACACAAATCTATGAATGGTTTTACTGGCTATAACTAACAAAGTGGTAGCATTGCCAAGAAAGATTTAATGGTTATTTATGCTAACAGACTGAACATGAAGCAACAGACATTATAATGGCAAAATGCCATTTTAAATTTATTAGTGGACGCATCATTTATCTTAAGACTCGGGAAGTATACTGCTGCTGGGCACAGCTCAACACTGCTATATCTTTATTTGATCTGTTGTAGTAGAACTACAGGGTGGTAACTAGAATTTTTGGGCTGCCCTCAGTTTTCATATCTTTATTTTGGCCTCAAGAATGTGCTACTCACCAGAAAAATCACAATGGTGTGAAATTGGTTGTCTCCTATTGCCAATCCCTATCATGTCTTTATTGTTTCTCTTACAAGCCACTGCAGTCAGCTGACATTACCCCAAGAGAAGGAGGTACAAGATGACAAAGACTAACAGATTTTATGTATCTTGAGGCTATCCTAGGACAGCATCAAAATGAGGGTGAAATGGCAGTTTAACACCGGTAGAAACAAGAAACTTGTTTCCCTCATGGGTTGGGATGAAATAAGTGTGTGTGTGTGTGTGTGTGTGTGTGTGTGTGTGTGTGTGTGTTTGGCTGTGGTTTGAAGTGCATGAAGAAAGTCTGAGGAGGTTGGGGAAAGCAATTTTCCTCTTATTTTCTCAGGGACTCAGAGGTTATGAGGCCCCATGCCTACTCATTCTTCAATAGCAAAACTGCACTATTTGCCTTTAGACGATCTCTTGATTGCGCTTGATGGCCATATTTTCCTATTCCTTTCTGATCATTTATCAACTCATTTGTTAATCTTCTGTATTAGAAGTTACAGCCTTTAGGTTAGCAGGAGTTTCCCATTTTTATTACTAGAGTTCTTAAATTCATTAACAGTCAGATGGTAAAGATGGATAGACCACAGACATGTCCAGATTAAAATCCCAAAGACAGTTTTTGCCAATTTGGCACTTTTATTAAAGTTGCCATAAATTGAAGAGAAAAATTGATTAGTTGCTGTCATTTGATATCCACATTTTGGATACCTTTTTCCTTTTCACCTAGGCATTACTTCATAAAAACTATAGAGCTAGGAATTGCTATTTAGGCCATCAAATCCAGACCCCCAACTTGGTACCAGAATCTAGATTAAAGCATCCAGCCTTCTTTTCAATTACAGAAGATCCTGTTCTGATTCAGAGACCAGCTGCTGAATGATTTGTCTACAGATCTTAGTCTCTTGTATTGGGGATCTTGTGTGGCAGAGTGCTGAAGTGGGGTGAGCATGGTCTGCTCACTTTGAGCAAAACATGATCTTTTATCATCCAAAGCAGAAGTTTTTTATGGAAGTAACAGAAGCAGTGTATATTGCCATTAACTCTTTGTGGAAAGTTTGAAGTAACATATTCTTGACAAATAGGTAAAATGAGAAAAGTTTATAATTCTTGCCTTTTCTTGGCTTATCTCCCTGATTTTGCCACTGGCTTCACTATTTCAACTTCACAAAGTTGGCCCTTTTGCAAGGCTTTGTATAGACTATTTAATTGATTTAAATATGCTTTTCCATCTAGTGATTTAGGATAAAAGACATGTTATACAGGTAGTTCTTGACATAACCATAATTGGGACCATAATTTCTGCTACTAAGCAAGGTGGTTGTTAACTGAGTAAAACCCCATTTTACAACCTTTTTTGCCACTGTTAAATGAATCACTGTAGTTCAGTGAATTATATGGTCATGAAGTGAATCTGACTTCTACAGACTTTGCTTATTAGCAGCCAGCTGGGAAGGATGTAAATGGCCATCACATGACCCTTGGACACCACAAGCATCATAAATAGATGCCAGTTGCCAAATGCCCAAATTTTGATCATGTGACTGTGGAGATGCTTCAAGAGCCGTAAGAGTGAGGATGATTGTAAGACACTTTTTAAGTGCCTTTGTAAGTTTGAATGGTTGCTAAACAAATGGTTGTAGGTCAAAGACTAGTGGTACTCTGGCCACGTGTAACTAAAGAGGATTATTTTGTTCTAAGGATGTTTTTTTAAAAAAAAGAGACTGCTTAATTCTTTCTCCTGCCAACTATTTTTCTTTTTAAATTTCTCTCCTACTTTTATAATTGCCCACTTTGATAGTATTCTAAACCTAGATTTAACTTACAACATAAATTCAAAACTCTGCATAGTCTTAAGTACAGCATAGATATGGCTGAGAGCCAGTTCTGGGGAGTGCAATTGTCTAGGGAGAAATTATCAGTCAGAAATGCCTGACTGATAATGAATCATAGGAGTGGAGGGACCTTGGACTGATCAGTGCATATGGTTGTAGTTGGCCTAACCACAATCTTACTTTGGAAGCTTTACTTTGGCATTAACTGTGATGGGATTGATGTGGTTGAAAAATTACCTTTTCCGCAGGCCCACCCTTTCTGCTGCCATGTATCAAGGACCTTCTAAAACACAGTGGGTTTTCCCCCCTTTTTTATGTTTCAGGCAATGCTGTTCACAACCTCTTTGTTTCTTTAGATTTTGAGTTTCTTTCTTGCACCAAGTTTCTCATTTCGGTTCTCTTCAGTCCTGTCACCTGCCACATTTTCTGCTCTGCTCTGCTTTCTTTCTTTATTGTTCCCCTTAGTGCATGTCAGGAGCTTTGTATCGATTGAAAAATTGCAAGAGATAAACCATTCTCGATCACTGTTTCTTTCTCTCCTGAGCCTGCTAAGCAGCAATTCAAAGGCAGCCAGACGTGGTCCATTTCTAGCACAATGAGAAGGTTAAGAAATGTCCTATATCTTTATAGTCCTACTCTTTCTTTTTTCCTGTGTAACAGAGGGGCTTTCTTTGATCAGTTACTGGTATTAGCTTATCGTCTGGAAAACAGACATTGGGCATTAGATCGTGGGTTGGGGAAGTATTTTAACTCAGGGGGAAAAGATTAGGAAAAAAAGCAATGGGGCAGTAGTCGGAAGCTTATCAGAGGGAGAACCAATCTGGAAATAAGGAAGGATTTATGATTAATCAATGGAATAGCTTGCCTCCTGGAGTTGTGGGTGCTCTATTGCTGAAGGATTTCAAGAAAAAATTGGACATCCATTTGCCTGGAATGATACAAGAACTCCAGCCTTGGGCAGGGGGCTAGACTAGAAGACCTCCAAGGTCCCTTGCAGCCCTAGGATTGTATTTCCTGTCCTCAAAGTTTGCAGGATCCAAATAATTTTGGCTGTTTGTAGAGTTTAAGGAAGATAATCTTGACAGAGATATGCAAGAACCAGAATCTAGGCAAAAATGGCAGAAACATTACTTACGTCCTATAAAACAAGATAATGTTTGGAAGTGGCTCAGGCAGGGACCTCCTGATTCACTGGGGTGTAAAAAAGGAGGAAGTGTCATTCTAGTCCTCTTATAGATTTAATTTTCTGTCCTGGTTTCCTAGTGAAGTTGATGTCTAGTCTTATGAAAATAAGGATTAGGGGTGACATGATAGCAGTGCTCCAATATTTGAGGGGCAGCCACAAAGAAGAGGGCGCCACCTATTTTCCAAAGAACCAGAAGGCAAGACAAGAAACACAGTGAGAGCAATTAACTAGTGGAATGGCATGCCTTCCAAAGTTATGGGTACTCCATCACTAGAGACTTTGAAGAAGAGACTAGACAGCCATTTGGCATGGGGTCTCCTGCTTGAGCAAGGGGTTGGACTAAAAGACTTCCAAGGTCCCTTCCAATTTTGTTATTTTGTTATTCCGATATCTGAAATGGGATTAAAAATTTACCAACTGACTTTCTGGTTGTTATTAGGTAATTCTAATTTCTCATGTCCTTGATGTATTGGTTCTCTCTTTGAAAGTGCCTTCAACATGTCATTGATTGCATTAATGTTAATAAATATAATCTTAGTCCAGATAGAAATACTTTTGGTGGATTGGTTGTTGTAACAAAAAATAGTGGTAACCTGTGTTTTTTTTAATCCATCATTGGTTCTGGAGAAACAAATGGTCTCAATAACTGAGGATATATGTGTCAGGTTTGTCTGATAAAACCAAGTATAATCCTATCTTGACAAAGTTAGGCTAGTGTCAGGTATAAATATCCTTGTAGCCTCTTGATTGGTTCCATATATTATACTATGTTAATGTCATCTTCAAGATAAAGGTGTAAGGCGATTAACTGGGACTGGTTGATAGGACACAAATGCTTACATAAGAACTTCAGATATTGTACTAATTATTGATTCATTTTTACGCCATTGAAAATGTTGGTTCTGATCTAATGTCTGGATAGCCAGAAGTCAGAATATGTAGAGAAATACTTTCCCCCCCTATCTATCCTCCTGGTGATTGAACTCTGAATGTTCTTTCCAAATAAAGTTAAGCAGGTGGACTTATAAGGATTTCTCTGTGAGGGGCCTGCTAGTGGGAATAGCATGACTGATGTCTACTTTGCAGTCTTTCTAGTACTAAAAGACAAGAGTCCTACAACTACTAGATAGTTCCTGGGATTAGCTTCCTAGAGTCCCAAAGCCAAGAAAGGTGAGAAAAATCTCTCACTTCTCATCATCCTATTTCCATTGCCTGAAAGCTGTTTCATGATCTAGCCCGTATGTAGCACCTGATAGCAGGGATATGAATAGAGATATAAGGCAAAGAGTTCATTGTTTCTGCATGTCATTGACTGATTCTAGACATTTGGCAATCCAGATATGGCAGCCCTAATCTATGCCAATGAATTGGTAGAAGATGTTGGACAAGGATTGAGAGGCAAGGAGAACATGATAGGCTCTTTATGCCTCAAGGCCTCGTGCCTCCCTGTGACTCAAGGCAGCTGCCTTCATATATTCAGACAGTGGTGGGGTTCAAATGTTTTTACTACCAGTTCTGTGGGTGTGACTTGGTGGGCATGGCTTGGCTTGGTGGGCGTGGCTTGGCTTGGCGGGCATAGCATGGGAAGGATAGTGTAAAATCTCCATTCCCTCCCCACTCCTGAGGGAAGGTTACCATCGGTTCTCTGAACTACTCAAAATTTCTGCTACTGGTTCTCCGGAACTGGTCAGAACCTGCTGAATACCACCTCTGTATTCAGACTACTAGCAGGTTGTATTTTGTGCATGTAGAGTCTCTGGCTCCTATACAGCACAAGTAACATTATCCAGGATCTTTTGTGAGAAGGATCAGGAGACTGATTTTAGCAATACAATAATTTTGGTCTCCACTATTTCCAGAAACTCAAGGCAGAACATATAGGATTATATCTCTTTTCTCCCAGCAACCAGTGTCTGATTTAGATATTAAAGGAGGTTTGGTTCTATCCTTTATATCCCACTGAGAAGAGTAGTAATTTTATATTCTGTATTGTCATATTCAAGAATTCTATTCAAACATGGATTCTTGAATTGCTAAGACAAAAGCCTTTTGGAATCCTTCATAAGAGATAGGAAGAAAGACTGGAATCTGAATGAGTGGATTTTAGCAATAATTTCATATATGTCTGCTCCTCAGAAGAATATTACTTTTTACTTTTACTTTTATTTTAGGTTTTACTTTTATTTTGGCAAAAAAATAGTTAGAATAGTCTCTATTCTCATGTTTCCTCGAGATTTTTCTTTTTGTACAATTTTTATTCCACAGTTGTTTGAGCGGTTTTGCCAAATTACAAAGACTCCCGAACTAGCCACTTCCAAAAGAGGGATAAATGTATAATGATAGGGAAATCTTTCTCCGCAGCCCAGCAAGCAATTGAGCTATAGAGAGAGGCAAATGGGAATAGTAATATACATTTCACACATGCATCAATAAAGTTGACAAGGCACCATCCCAGCTTCAATAGCAGCCTCTGCTGCCAGCAGGAACAGTTGGCATAAATTTAGAATAGAAACCAATTAAAAGATAACAAGCGAACATAAGAGAACATATGCTCGTGATAGCAAGAATCTAATTTTTTTTTTAAAAAACCCCATGACCTCCAGCTATCACAGGGGAAGTTTAAATATTGTTCAAAATCCCTACAAAAGAAATTCAAAGCAGCCGTTTCTGGCTTTTGGACAGTGCTTTGACCTTGGCCAGGCAATTTATATTAATGAGCGGGACTCAAAGCAACGGTAAAGATCTTAAAAATCTGGAGAAGGGGTAGTAATGATGTTCACTAACTTAAATCCAAAGTCTGTGCCGGGAAAGAGTCCTACTTTATGTACAGAATGTATTGCACACATGACTTTGTAAGCTGGTTTATTTTTGCATAAATGTGCACAATTTAAATGCCGCAAGTAAACCATATGGCACTTTTTTGTCTTGTAATCTGAACAAGATATGTAAGAAGGTTGGAAAAGAGAAGAAGGTAGGCAGGGAAAGATGGGCAAAAGTAAACTGTGGAAATAGAACTGGAATGCTTACTATTTGGTTACCTATTATAATTGACTTCAAACAAGTAACCCACAAAATTCTTATGTCAGTATCAGCTTACTATTCCATTTGCATCAGAGAACCTTCTGTTGGCAAAATTCCAGAGTGAAGACATATCTTCCAAATTCCCCTGTTCCAGAAGCCTCCTTCCATAGCAATCACTACACACAGTGGTCTATGTGCGTTGAATATATGGGTTGTGCAACTGTGTAGATACAATTATGATGTGCATAAGCTATATTTCTTCTCTCTTACGCAAAAGCTCAGATCCCACTTTTCCCTTCAGCTCCTGCAGTGGTCACAGTGAAAGCCTTCTCTTTCTTAAAGCAAACAAGCAAGCAAGCAAACAACTGAGTTTTCCTAATATCTTCCTCCTCTTCTCTAACAAAATTAGAGTCACTCTCCATTTATCTTGGAGAGTGCTGGTGGACCATATTACATTTCCCTACCATGCACTAGCCTCTAAGGACCTATTTTTGAAATTTAAAAATGGCTCATATAGATACAGACAAATGTTCTTTCTGTTGTGCCTCAGAGCCTTACAGCTGTGTACATTCATACCACAGTTGTTTAAGTTGTGTTCACCACATACTTTCAGTCTTCATTTCTATTAAGCTGCTTGTGTCCTCTGACCAATGACATTTTAGTTGCGTTTTTTAGGACTACACTTTCTACGGATGGTGCCTTATACAGGTGAGCAACATATGCCTACCAACTCTCAGCACTGCAACATTGTCAACGGCTCCAAGCCAAAAGATGACTAGTGGAAGGGTCTACTTGATGTAGGAGCAAAGATGTCCAGGTGGTGGAAAAAAACTCCTAAATCTTCAGTCTTTAAATAATATACACTCTGTATTATTGCTTGGTGCTCTGTGTTCTGATTACCACTATACCTAAGAGCAATGCTCTCTACTATATCAACCTGACTTCCAACAGTTGTTTTAATGTCCATGAAAGTGTGTAAATAACAAATCTCTAGAGCTTCATCCTTCCTCGCCTCTATTGCATGAATAAATCCACGGATAGACATTAGTAAGAGAAATCAGTATCTGCTTAAGAAATCTACTATATCAGGTTCAGAGCCCTCTGGGCTAATATTTTATGAACTTTTCTGTAGTTGTGAAAAATGCAAAAGGTTTTTGTGATCATATAGGATGCCGGAACATGATATAAACCCTACCCAAATACTTCTTGTATTTATCCAGAGGGTCAAGTTCAAGTTGGTCTTAACCCAGATCTTTTCAGCAATGTAGCCTTGATCCTAGCACTACTTTTGAGAATAGATTACTTCACTGATAATGACTCTTATCTTTCTCATTAACTCCCAGGTTGTGATTGGATCTCTTTTCTATGGATTCCTAAAGGAGGATGAAAGATGTTTAAAAATAAGAGACACAGAGACAGAGACAGGAAGAAATGGTTAAGCACTTGTTTACTCAGAGAAGCGTGATGAGATTTCTTTCATTTTTATTTCTCTTCTAATTGAAATTTAGTAAAAGAATTCTGACTGGAATTTGGGGAAGAGATTACTTCCTTCCTCTGTTCTTTCTTCCCTTTATAATAATCATTGGTGATGACAGTGACCAGGATGATAGCCACTGCATTGCTAGCAAACACTTGCGGAGTCAATAAAAATAATAGTACAATAGGGTCTCCCCCATCATAACCAACAAATCCTGAAAGTTCTCACTGCAGCTGCTGCCTTCTCTTTCCATGGGAATACAAAACACAGATACACAATGTTGTTTCAATATATTACGGGGCTTCAACAGAGAATGGAAAAATACTATTCGGAACTGAAATTAGTCCACATATGCAACATTTTTAGTGCAGAATTCTTGAGAATTGTTAACTTAGTTTACTGAATCCAACCTCCTGTTCTGTAGAAGAATATACTATTTAGTAGTTATGGAACATCTGAATACTCTTTTAGTTCACTTTATTGTCATTGTACCTTGTACAATGAAATTAAGTATCTTCTTCAGTGTACTTTTTTCTGCCTAGAATACATACTTTAGCCCCTTTGTTAATTAACTCAGATTCTATGGATCATTGCTGTAACTGCGACATGCATGCATATCTCCCATTAGACGTCTGATAAAAGATTTCAAACTTGGTGTGTTCTGTAACTTCTTAGCACCATCTAGCGTTCACTAGATTGTTAGCAGACTTTTCTACTGAAATCATTTTTTCCTTTTCACTTTCTGTCCTGGAAATTAGTATGACTTACTTCATTAAAAGCAGGTGTAAATTTCTGGCAGAATTTGAATTATTTCTGTGAAGCATTGACATAATTCCAAGCTACTATTGTTTCATAGTAGGGGTTTAATTGGAAGTGCATAATCAATGCCATTAGGGCCATGCAATCATTTAAATAACTTTTAATGTGAGAGAAGCTGGAAGATATTACTAAATGGAGTGTAATCATGTTAATTGTGTTAATTATGTTTGATTTATCTAAGTAAGTTTAAATGATATCCAATCAAATTAAATTATTGTCTTAGCCATGTTCACTTTTTCACCATGCATCTAGATAATTTTTGGAAAACAATGGCCAGGTTAGCATTCAGCCCATCTCAGATTTTGCACATAGAGCATATCCAATCCATGTCTGGTCTTTTGAATCAGATGAAGAAGGTTTAGATGTGACTGTAGTCAGAAGGCTGAACGCTGAGCTGGAGAAGAACTGTCATTAAGTTAGAAGCAAGTTTATTGAAGCTGTTGTACTAGAAATTTTTAGCCAACTGAATTTGAATATTTTCTGGATGTCCTTCTATTACTAGAAAATACTGGGGGGTGTAATGCTCCTCTTCTTGAGTAGAATTTCAATATAAGTGCCTAATGCAGCTTGAGCAAACACTTGGTTCTGTTGGATTGACTTTAAATGGTTGAAGTGCAGTTGTTGAGGATTTGGTGGTGACTGGGGACTGTAGGGTCAAGAGTTGAATGCCTTAGGGGTATCTTCTGATACTCTATCTTCTGCTCCCAATTCTTCCTGGATTCTAGAGAGTGGTCTTCCTCTGTTTAGGATGCTTATTTGAAGATTACTACATGGGTCAGACTCAGTAATAATCAATTTAAGATTCTTAACTCAGATGGTACTGCAGGTAGTCCTTGTTTAGCAACCATAATTGGTACCTGCAACTTTTTGTTAAGTCACGCAGTCACTAAGTGAAATAACATTTGTGATTATGTGATTTCAGCTTCCAGCTTTACAGATTTGCAAAGCCCATAAATGCAAGATTGGCCATAAAGTTATATTTTCATCATTATCTTCACTAAATGAGGCAATTGCTAAATAGGGACTACTTTTACTGCATTATATTTGCCATTTATCTAGTTTAAGGAGGTTGCTTTGAAAATGCTTAAAAGTGGAATAACTTTCTTGGTGTCATCCATAAATTTTGGTCATATTGCTACTCAGATTATTTATGAACTGTTTAAAAATAATAAAAATCTGGTGTAGGGGAAATAGGAAAACACAATTTTGCCTCTTACACTTTAAAGTCTGTCGACCTATTTGTAGTCTTTGCTTCTTGCTTATTTTTTCCAGGAAAGAATCCATAAAATGTATATGAAAACTCCATACAAATATCTTTCCTATCTCCTATGATTGCTGTTTAATCAAGAATTTAGAAAGTTAAACTATAATCTGTTTATATAATCTTGTTTTTTGAAATATTTACAACTGCCCAGGGATGAGAAAAGGCTGGTAGAAATAGTATTATTGTTGCACCGGGTATGCCAGTTACTCCATGAATTGGTATAGGACAGACATTAAGTTAACTTACTTAAAATGCTGAATCCTTCTTAGATTCTATTTTTAGAAATCAAAGTTAAATAAAATACTTCTCTAATTCTGTTATGGTGGCTAATATTGAAAAGAAATTCCATTTTTTATTTCAAATGTCTCTATGATGGGGGAGCTCTAGTATATTGGGTTCTCAAGATATAGTGGAAACTGAGTGCAAAATTCTGTTTCATTTTTTCCATCTTTATTATCTCATTTTGATTTCCTAGTCATGTTTTCCCACAACTTCCAGCCCCAGTTCAAAATAATGGGATAAAGATTTTTGCCATTCTGATGAGGAGAATGGGTTTTTTTCTGCATTTCTGAATATTACATGTTTTCCTTTTTCACTATTTGATCATCTTGAGTGTATTGTTCTATTTCTAGTCTCTACATACTTTCTAATTGACAAGTAAGAGCTTACGGGTTCTTTTTTTCAAATAACTTTATTAAGAAATATAAATGAAAAGAATAAAAATCAATAGAAACTACAAAAAATACACAGAAAAATATAAAAACAAATGGGGTGAAACAGGAAAAACAAAGGGAAAAGAAAAAGGACAAAGAAAAAAGAAGTAACTTCTTGATTCATCCCAGGACGTAAAAACAATTTTAACAACACAATCTCTAAATAAAGCATAATCTTTATTAGAATATGGTCTGTCGTTTTTGTCAAGCGTTTGATCCATTCTGTCCAAAATCTTGAGTGAAAAGTATTCAAAAGTTTGCACTAAGGATTTCTGCTCCATTTTTTTCTCCTCTAGCTCTAGTATCCAGCTTTCAAGATCTCTTTACCATTAAAAAAAATGAACCTGAAAACAATCTCCATTTTCCCATTAGAATATATCTTCTAAATAATTCAAAACTATAATCCCAAATCCCTTGGCCTCTTAATCTGTTATTAACTTTCCAAAACCCATCCACTAAGCACCTTTCTGCTGCATAGTCCCAAAAAAAAATCATGTATTTTTAAAACTTTTAAAGTCAAATTTAGATCATCATCTTTTAAACAGGCAGACACTCACCCGATGAACACAGTAAAACCTTGCCAGTCTCTAAGGATCTTCATTTCTCTAATATGGAAAAATAAAAATAATTAAAAAATCCAAAAAAGTGATTAAGATAAAAGGTTCAGTCAAGCTTAATGTCTACAAAGGCGGCTTTGCAAGTGTGTGTTTGATACTGTCCCAACTCTCAGCCTCTGCATAGATAAATTGACCATAAAAATAGCAGTTTGTATTGTCTACTCATGAGGAGCAGCTATCTGAAATCACGTAAACAATCTTGGTGATCTCTCCTTTAGTCAGGGGAGGTTACACTGACTTGGATCCAGCATTCATTAGCGATTCCCCTCACAAAAGCTGTCTTGCTAGTCAGCAAAAGCCAACAAGGCTTCAACTTGCCATGGTAAGTTGAGACCTTACAGATTCTGATAGCATTTTTCCCTGTCAGAGTCAGGCTGGCAGCTGACTTCTTCTTTCTTTTTATTTACTGGTAATCCTGTTGTTTTCCGTCTTCTTTTACTTTCATTAAAGTCATCCACATTGGGTAGACAGCTCCCAGAGCATCATGTCTTTCTCTTCAGCACACTTTCCAGACCATGCCCTGCTTCACTTTAGGTTCCTCTCCATCTAATAAGCCATCAGCAAGTTCAGTTGTTGTTGTTGTTGTTGTTGTTGTTGTTGTTGTTGTTTTTTCCTCCAATTCTTTGGCTTCTTTAACACCTTTCACTCATGGGCAAATTTTATATAATCTAAATTTGGATCATTTAGAATATTTGTGCATTTGGTTCTTTATACATTTGGCTTTCACAGAAGGCTCTTGCCAGACCCAAAGAATCCAAATTGAGTTCTTTAACGTTTCCCCACTTATAGATAGAATCTTGGTCAGACTAAGCACTTTACTATCTGCATTTACCATATTGTCTGAGAACTGCTAGGGAGGAGCTGTCTTCACCCTCTTTCTCTCACACAAAATATCTGGACTGAGTTTTCTCTTATTCCTGGAAAGTGCTCCCCCCTGGAATCCAGCCTATTACATTCCATCGTATCTCCCCAGTTTTTTCTGGCTTTCCTCCAGAGTTCACTTTAAAAGCAGATCTGTGCATTGGTCATCGTTGAAAGTACATCTCTAAGAATAAAGCACATCAGAAACATTTCTGTGCACATTGAATGCAGTTGGTTGCAGCAGATATTATTCCATCTTCACAACTTTTCTCTTTCTCAGGCTGACCAGAACAATGGGTGTGGAATTCCTCCCTTTTGATCTCTAAATTACACATTTTCTTTCTTGCCAATTGGGAAGGATTTAACTGCATGTCTATGGAGATTCTCAGTCATCCAGGTCATGGTTGTCCCAAAGATGCTTTTTCAAGAGGCAACTGGACTTTCTTGGTTTTTTTTCTTTGAAGACATTTCACTTCTCATCCAAGAAGCTTTTTCAGCTCTGATTGGATGGTGTGGAATGCAGATTTAACTGGATGTGTAAACAGGAGCAAAAGTGGAAACATGCCAAGCAAAGATGAGGTTTATTTGAGGAGTGTTGTGTTTCTACCATCTTTGAATCCATGCCTCTCTGTGTAGTTTGTAGTGTGTGTAGTTAGCTATCACATTAAAAAGATAACATGTTAAAGTCCAATTCCACAATCCTGTTAACAGAGAATGAGTACTATCTGGAGTATACTATTTGTAAAACTCTGTTTATTTTGAATTTATTTTTAAAGATAAGTAAAGAGAAATCAGAAATTACTCAGCAAAGAATATAGTTTTAGGATGAGATGACATCATAGCCCTGGCCATTTAATCTTGAATTGACGATACATGTTCATAAACTGCTTGTGGATTGCTTTCCAAAATCTATAAGGAAATAATTGATATTTTAAAAAAAGGAATCAATTTAAGGAGGAATTTGGTGATGTACAAAGATTTTGGAAGGTTAGTAACATAAGGAAAGGCTGAGATAATTATGCATGTTTTACTCTGTGGTGAGAAGGAAAATAAGCTGATACTTTTAAACATAGCTCCAACAATACCAGACAAACGTGAACCAATAATATGTAATAGAAGATTACAAGCATCTTTAACAAAGTACACCAAAACATTTATCCAGTGGTATATGTTGCAGGTAATTCCCCATCAGATGAATCTGAAGAGCGTGAGCGAGATCCCAGGGTCCTCACTTTTCCAGAGTACATTGCCAGTTTGTCAGAATCCGGGACCAAACGTATGGCAGCTGGGGTGCGCATGGAGTGCCAAAGCAGGGGCCGCTGCCCCTCCTCCTGTCCTTTATGTCATGTGACCTCTAGCCCAGATGCCCTGGCTGAACCCATTCTCCTAGAAGTCACAAAAGCAGCTCCCATCTATGAGTTGGTCATCAATAATCAGACTCAGAAGGTAAGTGATTTCATAGTGATGAAAGGAAGCATTTTAGCCCCAGTGGAGTCTCAGATAAAAAGAAATCAATATTCCATGACATTTTCTCACAATCTCAAATTTTGAAATTAATTAGATGGTTTTCAGGGGGGGGGAGAGTTAGAAGAAAAAAAACATGCAGGAAGGCAAGCAATGACATTTCTGGCTTTCTTTTTAAAAGCATAATGACTCAAAACAGCATAAAATGTGAGATATTTAAGATTCAGCATAGGGATACTTATGAATGCTCCCCAATCTCCTTGTATTTTGGAGTTCCTGTATATTGATCCTGTTTGCAGAACTGCAGTAATTTCTTAACAATGTTCCTTTTTTTCATTCTAAGATTTATTTGGCCAATTGAAAATGTGCAGGTTTTCTAACCATGGTACAGACAAAATGGAAATAGGAATATCTGCTTCCACAGATTCTCTGCCTGGGTAGAAAATAATACAGTTGGTAATATCCATATGCATACAAATGTACATATTGCTTTGAGATAGGCCTAGAATCTTCAAAACCGTATGTGGCAGCTCACAGGACTATCCAAAATACTTGATGTAATGAAGTCTGCTTTCAAGTCCCCAAGAGTTGGAAAGATATCCCCCCCCCCCCCCATCCACAAGAAGAAGCCAGGAAGTGAAACTATGTCCATAATACCAGGCTTCTTTGCCATGCCTACTAAGTGCCAAATCTTCCTTTCCGGTCCTTCTCATGTATTTTTTCTGCTGCCAATCTATGCTAAAGAACATATGTACAGCACTATGGCTAAATTTTTGGGATACATTGATATTCACCACAGCAGGCCCATAGTGGTCTACTGCATAGAAATCTGTGTACTGAATAAAGAACAAAGATATTTCTTGCACATCTCTTAGATCAATCACGAACTAATTATGTAATAATAAGTGTATCATGGAGACTATAAGCAAATACACTAGTCTCTCATATAAAAACTTATATGTGTTTGCTCAGATACGGAGGTTGAGTCAGATCCTCTTCTCTTTATTGTTTCATGTCCCCCTCCCCTCATGTTTTAAATTATGTATTTGTGTTTTATTAATCTGGGCTCATAAATACAATGAGATGAAAAATGAAAACTAATTATGTAGTTTTTGGTAAACCACCACATACTATCAATAATATGGAAACAATATTGGGATGACTTAAAAATCGTTGTGATATATGGTGGCAATATTGAAAATAAGGAAAAGTATTATAAACACATTAAGTAGAAAGAATTGCAGCAGAGAGCAGATGTGTTGAAAAAGCGATGACTCAAGTTAGAGCAAGCTCAATATGCCCAGTGAGACTGATCTGCTATGTAGCAATTTATTCCTATGCACACGAGTCAGATGCTGTAAACATTTAAAGTGCAAACAGGGGAATTAAAGTGGATGGCGAATTTCACAATGACTTGGTCCTCCTTTCTTTTTCTATTTATTCACCTTGAATTGCCAGCATCCATGCAAAAGCTGGTGATGTTTTCTTCCTCTTTAACTGTTCCAGTTTTTGGCTTTTTTGATCAGTCTATGCCTCAGATTGCAAAATTATTCTGATATTATTGAAGTAAATAGGAAAAATAGTCCAAAGGAGCCTCTAGGAACACTATCATTACTGCCCAAACCAGAAACCTTTCTTGTAAGACGAATCCCTACCATTATAGTGAAAAATAAATAGAAGGAGGGGTCTTTTTGCTTGCTGACTCAGAGCTGTCTTAATGCATGGGTTTGATGGGCACTTGCCCGTGGGGCCCACGAGCATAGGAGCCCCATACTAATCTGTGTATGTTAACCCTTCAATGCACCTTGTATCATATAAATACAGCAA
>JAOYMU010000010.1:8488566-8504650 GCA_025802295.1 Psammodynastes pulverulentus
TTCTCCGAACTACTCAAAATTTCCACTACTGGTTCTCCAGAACTGGTCAGAACCTGCTGAATACCACCTCTGCTTCCTAGCCCCACCAGAGGGTACTCCCTAATAAACAGAAAGTCTTTATCGGCACCTTGAATTGCACTAAAAAGTACCAGCAAACACACTCCAAGAATGGACACAGTTGGTGCACAATATGAAGTTATACAAAGGCACACCTGGCCACTTAAAATACTGCAATAGATAGGCATGGGGGGGGGGGGCAGATTTCAAAGCTGAGAAGGAAGCCACAGAATTTCCCACCTTAGAACTCAGTCTGTTAGGTACTAGGCTAGCTATCAACCTATTCATTTTTCTTGGAAAATAAGGCCATGGAAAATCCCCACTTCATGTATCTGTACATTAGCTAGAAGGGAAAGTATATTTGATCATTATGTGGAAGGGAGAGTGTTTTTAATCATTTATACTTGAAATGTAACACATTTTGCATTCCAGGGAAAATTTGTTAAACTTTATTTAATTTGCTTTCTTTAATTTGCATCTCCCTCACAGATGGACTCTGGGTGGTATACAATAAATTATGAAAACATAGAAACAATGTATAAATTCTCAAACATGCTTTCTTTTCGTCCAGTTTATGTAGTCTTGCATCCCCTACTCTCATTACAATACAGTGGAGGAGAATGGGAATGAGAAATTGGAGAAATAATGTTGGCAATCTGAAGGCCTAATCATGATGATGCTAATTCTAAAAATGCTGAAATGTATGTTGTGCTATTACAGCATAAGAGCTGCCCTTTCATACTAACATCACTACGTTGTATAGGGGAGAGGCCTATTATGGCCTATGTTTCCTAATCTCTGCCTGCCATTCCCCCGCTCCCTTACCTGTGTTTGAAAGGTGGTTTAATTGTATTTCACAGGGTACTCCTTTCCACAGCTATGTAGCAATAGCCAAGATCAATTATAGGTTGTATATTTAAGTGAAGTAAATCAGGGGTCTAGAAAAGGGAATCGAAGTCCAGTCTGTAGTGGCACGAAAATGTGTACTCATTGGTATTTCATGTGTAAATCAGATCAAAGATTTGAAGGATCTCAGTCTACAAATCACAAAAAATATACTGATTTTTTTTTTGTTCTGGGTATATACTATCACAGAGAAAATTGTTTAGCATTTTAGACTGAGAACATATCTATACAAGTAGTCTTCAATTGTGTCCCAAATTTCTGTTGCTAAGTGAGACAGTTGTTATGTGAATTTTGCCCCATTTTACAACCTTTCTTGCCACAGTTGTTAAGTGAATTGCTGCAATTGCTAAGTTAGTAACACGGTAGTTAAGTGGATCTCGGTTCACCGTTGACTTTCCTTGTCAGAAAGCCACAAAGGGTGATCACATGACCCTGGGACACTGCAACTATGATAAATATAAGTCAGTTGCCAATGTCTGAATTTTGATATGATCTCAGAATAGTACATAGCTTGGGCATTCCCCAGGATGTGCTGGTTTGTATTGGGAAGACTTCAACTTCCAGTTAATTTCCTGGAAACATTTTAAGGAAAGGTTAAACTACAGTCATATAACATGGAATTTCTATTTCTTTAACTTGGTTTGTGCCTGAGCAGTACACAGATATAAAACGTATCACCTAGACCTGGGTTAGAAGAAGGAATGTGGGAGGGTGGGATAGGCTCAAAGTCGAAATAGGTCATGGTCTTGATAGAGGAGAATAGTTGTAGCTCAGGGTTGAAATGAGGGGGTTCTTGGGGCTCTCTGAGCTTGGTTGCTTTCTTGCAGATATTTCATTACCCAACCTAGGTAATAACATCAGTACTATCAATGTCCATATTACAAAAATTGAAGGACAGAGGAAAGATCTTTCAACATAAGCTGAAAGCAGTGCTGCCTGGTATGATATAATTTTTGTGAAAGAGCAGTTGAATAGCTGAAAAAAATACATTTTCTACAGAAGTAAAAAGTGAAAGATAAGAGATGTGGTTATATATAAAACTGCTCCCAACATAATGGAAGTCAGTATTGCTTTTATTCTTTTATGCCATTAAGAGAAAATTATGAGGATCTTGGTTTATAATTCAATATACCATCATTTTACTTTATTAAATTAATTTTATAATTATTTTTTCAGTAATTGTAGTGGAAGTACTACCTTAGAAAAGATAATTTAATTTTTATTGATGACATTTTCAGATAAGAACCTTCAGGATAAATATTATCTTCAGGATAAATATTAAATTTGACATGACAGTTGATAAATGTCAGGGTGAGTGGGGCAGGAACCTCCATTCAGAGCATGAGAAGGAGTAAATTGATGCTTACATTCAGAAATTTAGGATATGCGACTCCTCTGGTTTTCTTTCTGGACATTGGTTCATTATACGGTGCTGCTTGTATGACCAGCCTGGATAGAACTATCCATAAAAAGTTAGAAAATCAATTCATATTTCTTTCGAGATAACATCTTACTTTCAGTACTATAATGTAGATTTGGTGTCCCAGCCTGTGTCTTCAGGGTTCATATAATAGAGGAAAGAGATACCCTAGAGAATCATGATTGTAGCTGGTCAGTATTACTTAAGAGGAAAGCAAGAAAGTTCTTAATGAAGACTGTAGCCTTGGATAGTTTGGTCCACTTGGATATTGGGGAAAAACAATACTTTCTCTGCTTGTGAGAGGAAGTCCAGGGTTCGTTTTCTTTGCCTCTCAGTTCTTATCCATCAGCATCTCTGCTACTCTCCGTGCTTTCCTTGTGTGTGTATGTCAATGTCTCTGTGTCTGTTTCCCTGTTGCCCTTCTCTTCAGCGGGTGATCCGAGGCCGTAGCCAGAGCCTGGACACTATGGGGATAGCCATGAAGAAGCAGCAGCAGCCCCCAGCAACTCTACCCAGCCGCCCAGCTACTGCAGGCCTTGCCCTCAACCAAAGTGTCGCCGAGGGTCCCAAGGCTATTGCTGCGGTAAGGTTTTGTGGGCTAGGGACTGGGGAAGCTAATAAGCATGCCTTCAGCCCCCTTCCCCCCCGCCCCATTTTTCTCTAGACCTGCTGCTTGTCAACGCTCTTTGCTGGTAGCTGTAATTCCGTAAAAATACCTCAGATGTCTATATGGATTTGTTTTCATGTCTCTGTGTTAATTTGTCAGTCATAGTCTTCTGTGTTTGGAGCCCGACTCCATTAACGTGAAAAGTGGTATAGTGAGAGAATTTGACAATAGGGAGATAATGTGAGGTAAAAGTCAAGAAAGATTGTACTGTCACAAATATACCAGATATTTTAAAGGCCCCCCCCCAAAAAAACAAGCTTTTATTCTAACACTAAAATATTGCTTCCCACCTGCCTCAGATGCCAGTGGCATTAGAGGAGGGCTTTGGGGAAAGATGATCAAGATTAAGCAAGATGCAAAAAAGATGACTGTTGGGGGAAATTCAACCAAGGCCCAAGATGGGCAACGCTGTGCAAGAAAAGCACTGGAACTTTGAAATTGTATTTGTAAATGGATTCGTACATGACAGTAGGTTGTCATATACATTTTCTGGAAGATTGATGGTTGTCAGAATATGGATCGTCCTGGCCATTTTATCTCTGGGGGAAAAAATTAAAAGTGTCCCTTGAGGCTTCAGTAACAAAGCTTAATTAGTAAGTAACTATATGTTTAAATGAAGGAACTTATCAGTGGTATCTTGAAAACACCAGATGACCAAGCTAAGTGAAGTCTTGCAGATAATTGTGTAAAATCAGGTGGAGCTCTTGGGAATTGTTTCATGTTAATGTCCTTAGTCTAAACTGTGACTTCATGGCACTTCCTTGTAAAACCAATTCTATCAAAACATTGTGTTTTCAGTTCTCCATCCAATTCATCTAAAGACCTTTCCCTGGTGCTGAATTGAAGTGTTTTCCTCCCACTAACAGAAATCCATGCCAGCATGACATTTACTATCCCTGTTACCCGTCGTAATTTTCCTTACATGGTCCCTTTTTCCTCTCATTGCCAGCCAAGTTCATTGTGTTCCTGACTGGCCATGTTGCAGGGGCGTACCAGAAATTAAGGAGATTTCAGGGCATACTTATGCCAATTTAGGTGCAAATTGGGTAGGACCCAAGTAGACTGAAAGTCATGATACTAAAATTCTAAAAAAATGAAAGAGTATTTCCCCTGTTTTCTGTTTCGGTAGTTTTCTCAATCTTGCTCTTATTAAGGATAATTTTATAGGGGATATAGAAAATAAAGTCTGTTTTGTGATTATCTGACAGCCTCAAATGAAGGAAATAGGAATAGTTTTCACCAGGCATTAAACCTGATGATGTGCATTGAACTAGTTCAGGTTGATTTCTAAGCATGCAAGTGAACATTTCTAGTTTAACAGGCTTGGAAAGCATGTGGAGAAAGCCCTCCTGTAGACAATCTGGGCAATTAGGATGGAGTTGTGGATTATTAGTTAGTCTGACTTGGCCGCATATGTACATGGGAGGTTTTGCCTGGGATCTACTGCATTCAAATGATATGTTCTTCCATTCAGCCGTGGCTCAGTCCACTGTTAATGAAGGACAACCCTTTCTTCCAACACTGAACTTGCAGGTCTGGGAACAAGGCACGCATGTGAAGTTGCTGCTTACAATGAATCCTGGGTGTTGGAGTCACTTCTCTTAGGGGACTACAGTTTTACTTGTTAGCCTGAAGATGGCATTGAGATCCATAGTTACAAATCCATGTCAAGATGCTAATTACTTCTTTTCTCTGACCACAGCTGTAGATTTCTAGGTCCCAAATTGCTTGTTGGAAGGACAGCCAGGAGAGGGAAGCTCCATTTGGAGAAATTATGTACACAGAAAATAAATGCTAGAATGACACATAGATAGATACTGACATTCTGTTCAAGATGCGTGTTGCTTGTTATCAGTGATATAACAAACATTTATTTTGAAGGAGGAGAGAGATTCTGCTGGACATTCAGGAAGGGAATGACATTAGACCATCATTTTTAATGAGAGTTGAAACTTACTTTAGTGCTTAGTTTGGCTCAAACTGTGGCTCTGTATGGCTTTCCCTCTATTTTTCTTTCTCCTTCAATCTATATTGTCTCTACTGTCTCGGCGCCAGTATCACTCTATATATTTAAAGTATTTCTCACTGTTGTCTCTGCAATTACTAGTTTATTGCTTTTAGTGTATTGCTTTTTCTTTTCTTACTCTACATTTTCTCTATTGAATTAGCTTATCTAGCTTTCTAAGTTTGACAGATTGATCTGTTAGCATTAAATGAATAGACAGGATCTGGAAATTTAGTCCTCCATCTTTTGCTCCTGTTCCAACTCGTGCTTTTCTATTTCTTTCCTCTCCTTTCTCTTTTTTTTTTCTTTCTGTCATTTCCTCTCCACTAGTCCTTTGCCCTGCCTGGGAGAAGCCCATCACGCAACCGAGGCAGCCGCTTCAATGGGAGACGTAGTAGTGCCATTGGCATTGAGAACATCCAAGAGGAGAAGAGGTATGGATCACGGGAAGAATGGCAGGACTAGAACTAGAGCAAGGGGAGGAAATAGTGTTTGGTGCAAGTGTTAATCCAACCTTGTACCCTCCAGGTCTAGAGAGACTGCAACTGCCAGAATTCTTGGTTTTAACCAATATGTAAGAGAAGTGCAGTCTGCATGTCAGGAGGGCACTAATTTTGAAAGATGGGGTTAGTATGGCTCTATGTATGTTGTTGGCACAAGAGGTCTTTAGTGCACTCAAAAGGTAATTTTCTTTGTCACCAAGTAGCAATTTCAGCTGTAACTTTTAATCTACTGTTGTGATTCATAGGCTCTGATTTTATTCCAAGAACATGTTTGTCCAAAAGCTGCTTGCTAATCAAACCCAACTGGAGAGTTCCTCTTTGATTATCATGTAGCCTGTTGACCCCACTTTCTCCATCTGTGTGTCAGCTGTTTTGTTTTTGACGTGTCATCCTGGAGTCTTATCAGGATGTGATAACAGTTCTGTGATTTCTGTAATAAACATCTTAATGCTTTCCTGGGACAATTTCATAGGAGTTCTGAATTTTGTTTCTTGAACAGTTGAAAACTCAAATTCTGAACTGAGCATAGGACATAATTTTTTGGTTGCGGAATCTAGCTTAAATAGATTAAGAGAACACTATAGGTTGAGCCTATGTGAAGAGAATCCAGAGCGAGATGAGAAAGACTCAAAGGAAAAGAAGCAGAGAGGAAGGGACAATTATCAGGGTTGACACGAGGATTAAAAATGAGAGAAGAGGCACTGTTCTTGCCTGAATTTAGGTCTAAACGAATTACCTCACTGTGTTTTTTCTGATCAAATTACAAGCATGCTCCAAACTACAAGCAAGCTGATTTGGGGCATGCTATGGCACCACAAATTAAGCAAAAAAGTCTAAAAGAAACTCATTACATTAATGCATTTGTTAGATCAAGTTAGACAACTGTTTTCTGGCTAGGAGCTGTACATATCATAAAATCAAAGTGGTTGCTGAGAGCTAAGGAGGGCATGATAGTTATGTGATATAACAAACACAATTTGTTTAGACCATTGTCATGTTTCTACATTTGAGTGGAGAGGATTAATCTGCTGTTTTGCCTCTTTGTTTAAGTGCAGACCTGTGCCACTGAAATGATTTGTTTTCACTTAAATTTGGTAGCTGGGTCTCGGAGGGCAGCACACAAGATGAGGTTCTGTGACTCCATTAAATTTCTGTGGTGCCTGCTGATGGTCTAGATCATATCGGGACTCCCCCCCCCCCTTTGCTAAACCAGGCATGTCCAGCGCATGATGCATCCAGCCCACGGGCCAGGAGTTTGACAGTCCTGCTCTAAAGGATCATAATAAAACTTAGAAATCAGGTGATGGAGCCTCTACTTCTAGGCAGGTGATCAGGCTATGTGATTGTCAAGATCTATTATTTGCAAATTCTTGCTTAACCAGGAGAGTGGATCATTGCTCTACTTTTTACATTTTTCTCTTTTGTATGATTGCATTTTTCTTCCAGCTGGAGACAAACATTCCCTTCCACCCCAAATTGCTGCAAGAGGAAATAATGTTCATAAGAGAATACCCATTATACTTTTGCCTTTGATCAAGCGTGTTCACAGGTTTTTGTATTGCTTCAGTTAATTGAATTGTTGTGACACAAAAGAACTCAGTGTTTATGTTGCAGAAAATGAAATCTCAAACAGAATTAAATTCTTTCAGGGTCAAACTTAGTGAGCAGATAAGGATCTGAAATTGTATATCTCTTCTAGTCATTCTTTGCAAAATAAAGGTGATCGTTAAGAATTTCCCTGTCTGTTACTCTTCCAACAATCTAGGATAAATTAGATTTTGTTTCAGATGGAAATTGATCTCCACCCTTATTCTAAATGCAAATGGAGCAAAGAGCTCTACATATCCGGGTCATGCACATAGCCAATTTGTTATGCTTTCTCCAGAATTGGGAGGGAACTATATTGGCATAAATCTGCTGCCCCTGGATGTGCCTCTGAAATGTGCTATGCTATAACGCTCTTCTTACGGCTCTAGCTTGCAACCCCATAAAATTAGTTGGCTATCTTCTCATCAGAAATTCCTTTCCTGAACAATATCACTAAGTACAAGAAAAGCTGCCCTTGGCTGCTGCACACAATATATTTCAGGGCAGCACTTTACTGCCTGGGTGCTCTGCTTTTTTTGCCAATGTATGGGCTCACTATCAACCAATAGAATGGATACAAAATGCCAGAATCACCTGCCTCCCTTGCCTGCCATCTAGCAGCTGTTTGGATTTGTGTAGTCCAGTGCAGCTTCTGCATAAGTGTTGATGAAGAGCCAGAGTTCAAGAAAGAAGTTTTGGGGTGCCTCAGTGTTTCACATTCACGATTCTCATTATAATTTATTGCTGTCCGACATGCCATATCCAAACCCACTACCCTTCCCTTGTTTCTTTCTGCAGAAAAGCTGGTCTTATCCTTTCCCAGTTGGGGGATCTAAGTGGCTGGTGCCACAGCCTTTTACAAGAGCCCAAAATCAATCTTCAGCGTACAACGCTCAAATTCCTTGCCTGCCGCTACAGTGAGATTAAGCCATATGGATTCAATTGGCTGGAGCTGAGTCGTGACCTGAAGAAAACATGCGAAGAGCAGATGCTGAGTGTTCTTTACAATGACTATGGAGACAAAGACAACTGAGCACGCTCGGGGAAAGACTTCAAAAGAACTTCCTCAGTATTGGGAAGACAGGGAGTTCATAGAGCAGGTTGTTGGGGTTTTTACATGGATATTCAACACACCAGATAGATCTCTAATGATAGTGCTGCTTAGAGAGAGAGAGAGATTATATTGTTTCTGTTGACTTAGTTGATTTCACATGGTACGAAGCTTTCCCACATTTGCAATTGGTGTGATACCTAGTGTGGTTATGGAAGATGTTATCTTTGGAATGAGGGAATTGCTCTGTTCATTTTACCAAGATATTCCTTAGTCTTGTGTGGGGAGGTATTACCGCATGTGTGTGATCCACCAAGAAAATACTCCTAGAACAGCAGCCTGTTCCACACAAGTAATGCCACTGATACAAGGACGCACAGAGATGCACATGAAATAGAACAGAATAACCAAAGCTAACAAAATTCTAAACAACCAGCAACAGAAGAAGAATGCAAGCATGTTTAAAGGAAAAGATAAAATACATAGAATGAATTAACTAAATATCTTCCACAGAAAATTTCCTTTATGTGATGTCTGCCTCATTTCCTTTCATAGCAGCCATTCCTTTGTTCTTTCACTCTTGAATTTTTTCTAGGGTAGCCAGAGCATCTCTTCTTGCAGTCCCCATTTGGATATGCATCACTGAGACACGTTACAATTTAATGAAAGATTTCAAAGATGCCAAACGGCTGAGACCACAACATAATTTAGAAGCTTCCATAGCTTCAACTGCTTCAGACGAAACATATACTAAAATCATAGCATCAAAAACTCAATTTTGCCATTAGAAAATGCAAATAAAAGAATGTACAGAAGTTGAAGTCATTTGATAGGGGAACCAATCATTTATATTTGAGCTATTAGATGTAAATTTAAAATAGAATTTAGCGTATCTTAACCCACAGCCATCCAGTCTGCACCAGCAGTTATTAAGACTTGATTGCAAATAGTGCAATAACATAAGTGGGAAGAAAAGCTCATCCATGGTTGTAGAGGTAGAAAGAGAGAAATTAAGAAGCAACTCATCTAATAGGGTTGCTACATTTGGAACAAGGCTTTGCCATCTGGATTATGCAGCTTCTGTCGGTTTCTGTATACTCAGCATTTACGGTAGTTACCAGGATATATTAGATTTATAATTTCCAAATGTATGAATACCTGGTGAACTTCCTTGCAGATGATGTTGCTGAGTCAGTTGGCTGAGAGGGTCTGTGATTTGCCGAAGAGCTTCACCTATGTTTGGCTGCTACAGCCAAATGTTTCCTTCACTTCTTCAAGAGTCATTTAAACCCAGTGTTTCTGCCATCCAAACAGTGGGCCCTTGCTGAACATGCCCACAAAGGTGATGATAACAGGAAACCTTAGAGCCAGGCAGTGTCCAGTGGGATTAATGTCCAGTTATTCTAGAAACCTACCTGTCCAGTTCTGGGGTTTCTTGTTGCCTTGTAGATGCTCTGCAAATATTCTGAACCAAGAACTTCTCAGGGAAACTGAGCTACAGAAATCTTTATCTGCACCAGGTAATAATGATCTTCAGAAACATAGCTAGAATCAATAAGATGAGGCATGACTCAATTCAGCTCAGCAATTTTTTATTTGCCAGTGGTATCAAAAGAAACCCCCAAAGGTGAGAGCTCTAATTACAGAAGCCAATATTTCAGCTTCAAAGAAAGGCAACATAATCTTGCTTGTTACGACTCTGATAGGAATGAGGGAAGCTCAAACATTTGGCAACTCTATTGCAAAAGGCTCTAGCTTCCTCTCATTCCATCAAAATCTAAAGCTTCTTTCAAAATATTTGGAAACTTGGTAATTAAGTACATCTATGTTCTGCCTATCAATATTTGCCTACCCTAAGAACACTTTCAGATTACAAAGATCTGAATATACTTCTAAAATGTAGAGTCTACCTTAAAATATATTGCAGAACATGGTCTGAAAAAATGTAAAAAAATGTTAAATTATTAATTTATTAAAGGACTCTGGGGTTAGAAGCAATGTTTTAGCAGGAAAAAAAGGCTGCATTTATTATTCCATATTGCAATGTTCCTCAAACTCAGGAACTTTTAAGATGTGGGGACTTTTCAACTCCCAGAATTCCCAGTATGTGTAATATCTTAAAAGTTGCTGAAATTCCTTACTGCCTTGCTGTGCACCCATTCCTGATTGTAACTTCCCACAGTTGCTCTTCATTAAAAACTATCCAGTCATGAAGAATTCTAAAAATAGATTCCTTAAAATAGGGGATCTCTTTTTCAAACCCATGCAGAGGTCTAAAAATGCCAGGATGATTTAACGAATAGTAAATAGATGCTGTGCTTGCACCAGAACTAAAGTATGGCTTCATGACCAGTTTCAAGCATGCCTAGTCCTCCTTATCTAATTTGGCTCTGAATGTAGGATTAGTGAGGTAGCAATATCCATGCTTAGGAAGAAATGTTGGTTTCCTCTTATGGAAGGTAATCCTGAGAGAGACTAATCACTAAAAATCGTCAGAGGGATATCCCTTATTTGTGACTGCGATTCTGAATGCAAATGGAACATATATTGCCTGCAATCTAACAAAGATGATAGATACACTTTTTGTATTACATTCTTCTGTTAGCTCAACAATAAGCAAAGCGAAATGAAAACAGAATTTTATCCCTTAAAGTATTCAATTTTTATATGTCAAAAATATTGGTAATGGATTTCTATCTGAATGCTCTAAAATATGACAACAAATTGCTTATTTCTATTAAATATTTTCAACTAGAGATGTTTACGCCCTTAGAAAAGCCTTAGTCAATGAAACATGTTTAAAATTGCTACATTTCTGATTACTACCACTTTCTGATGATTATAGGGATGGATGTTTTTAAATGGTGCAGATGCTTTTTGCTTAATTCCACCAGTGTCATAGGCGAATGCATCTGGAGAGCACTGAGGTGGCAAAGCAAACAAGCAAATAAGCCACTAAACATGGTAACCCAAATTTTTGATTCAAGCAGATGTGGAACTCCTTGAAATAGAAGAGCCTCTCTCTCCTTCCAATGTCTTGTACTGTTCTTTTTGCCAGTGTTTCTTTTTTCATTTACCTTCCAAATACTGGCTCCCAAAATGCTATAGTCATTTGACTATGTTGAGGAGCAGTTTCCTCTTAATTTGTCTCAGTTTAGGGTTTCCTTGCTGCAGAATTCTTCTTTTTTATATGCAGGTTTCATGTTTGAATTAGTGGAATATTACTCTTATTTTTATACATAGTTTGCACACATAAACATATTCATCAATTGCAGGCACCGTTATATTTGTAATGCACAACAATGTTGAAGGAATATTCTAAAAAAATCTGCATTTTATTTAATAAGAATTTGACAGTATTTTTAACTAAAACAAAAATTCAGTCATGTTCTTTCACAATTTTGCTTCATTGTACCCTGGGTGATAGTTTTCTTTTTGTTTTTTAATAGTGCCACTTGCTTCAGGTTGCTCCAAGTCAAAGCAATTATGCTCAATCATCCTATGAACAAGGGATCCTTGATCTAACTTTGCCTTCTCTCTGCCCGAGGAAAAAGGACTAAGAAAGGACCACTGCTATCTCAAACTATATTTTTCCAATTGACAGATGTGAGTCTTACCAGCTTGGATATGGTACTGTTTATTGGAATCATATCCCTTAACTGGGCCATGGACCATGTATAAAAGAAGAAAGCAAAAGCTACCTAAACTCATTGAGTATCTAAAAGGATTTCAGGAATCTTCCTGATTCTTGAAACTTTTCGACAAGGAGAGTTTGTTCCAACTATTAATGTACTTATATTTACTGTGTTGTGAAATAAAAGAGGACATTTAGGATACTGACCTACAAATGTAGAAGTTCATAGGAATGTTTTGTTATTGAGCCAGTTTTAAAAGCCCTTCATTTGGCTATATTTTTATTATTGTAGGATGAAAGAATGGAATCGATTTGAACTTTTCCTATTATACTTTCAAGATTTTATACTGTGTATTAGCCTAGTTATCTTTTACTTGTTGTGTGGGTAATATGATCAATTTCATGCCTTCCCCAAATTCAGTATGATTCTCACTTTTTGATGCTTGAATTCTAATTCAAAAGTTTTGTTATTCTTCGGTAAAGAATGCAGAAGTGTTTTGAAACAGCAGTGTTATTGTTATTCTTAAAAAGATTTCAAAACAATCATTGTTACACCCTGTAAAATTCAGATGAACTGAACATCTAACTGAATATTAAATGGCACTGTTAGTAATTTGTGAGATTGAGGAATTACAGTGTCTGTTTATTTTTCACACCAACTGATGTCATCTCCATCCCTTCCCAAAATTGTCATTATTTTTGCTTTCAAACTCTGCAACCTCATCTGAGCTTGCAAAGATAAGTCTTCACATTTTTATATAGGTCAGTTATTAGGAAGGTGCACCCAGCAGTTTGAAATAATTATCCACTTCTAAAATATTTTGAGCTGAATTATATTATCCTGTTTTGCAATGGTATCCTACACTCTAGCATTACTGAAATCTACTTTTTCAAAGTCTGAGTTAAATGTTTTTGCTTAAATCTGGCTTCCCTCAAAATCAAGAATTTTAGCATTACATGGTCGCTTTCTTCCAAAGTTAGTGTTATTTCACCTTCTCACATCTTCCATATTGATCAGTATCAAATCAAGGATAGCTGATCTTCTTCAGTCCTTTAGATAAGTTTCTTATCTAAATGTCAGAAATTTTCTGAAAAGACCCTGCTTGGCACAGATTGAATTGTAGCAATTATCAATGTTTAAATTACTATACCTCTTGAAATACTTTTTGGAAAGCCTCTGCATCACCTCTTTAATTGGAGGCACCACCATACTGCTTTTATTTGTTCCTAAAGTGATTTTAAAGCTGATGGTCTCTGCAGCATTGCCTAGTTAATTTTCTGAGCATGATTCGATAGTTTTAAGCCATAGTGCAATTTTCTGTCTTTCTCTTGCTTCTATTCCTTTTGAACAAACAATCTTCTTAAACTGGTATATTTCAAGAATCAGAATCATATCTATTATACTTAGATGTTAAGTGCATCTTATTTCCTAAACTCTGAGGATCATTACAGTATATAGACAATGAAGACTATGCACTTAATGAACCAATGTCTTTTCTGGGTTTGATGTTTGTTGTTGTTGTTGATTTGGAGTGGTTTAAGAAGCTCCATTTTAGCAACATTCTCATTTTCTATAGCACATAAGTGTTTATCTGACATCCTTCAGAATTTCCATTCCCTATTAGATCCAATTTAAACTGGCCTTCCAATCCATCTTGCCCCGCTTTGGCCAAATACATTCTTTAACCTGAGGTACTACCCATCTGGTACCAATAATTCCCCCATTCTGATCATTCATACCATCACACTAAGTCTCTCCTATCAATATAATTTGCATAGTACTTTCTTAATTTGCACTATTCTTGTCTTTCTTTCTGGTTCTCTTCCATGGACTGGGTGAACAGATGGTAAGAACACCATCTGGCCCCAGGACTATGAGTTTCTGAAACTGATGCTGCCCTCTTGTTGTAATAAAGCATATCTATCTTCCTGAGATTTTCAAAAGCTGGTTGGCATTATTATAATTATTCTTTGGAGCACCATTTATCCTTGTATCTATCAATAGGAAGAGAAGAACATAAAAACTTGCTTTTTTTGTTTTGCTTTGAGTCCTGTAATACTTGCAGATTGAACACTACAGTCAATAATTCTACTCAAACTGAATTTCAGTGCTTTTTAATACCAAATCACCAATTAACAAGACTTCTCAGAGGGCACAGTTGCTTCCTCCCTGCCCTCTGGGGATCAATCCTCCTTCCATTCTGCAGTATTGCTTCTTCCTCCAAAGATTCAGAGCCTTGTTCAACTGAAAACATCTGAAAGCTATTTCTAAGTTCCAACAGAACAGAATCTACATACTACTTAAATTTTTGTCATTACCATCAACTTGACAAATTGATGCATCATAGGGCAACCATTTTTCAACTAAGGTTCCTCAAACAGGCCAATGTACAGAATGCATCCAAAATCCAGGATCCCTGGCTCCCAAAGGATTGAAATTTGGGAAAGTTGTATCTGTTTCATTGCTACTGGCTGCTACTGCAGTCACGTGAACTTCATTCTCAACAATCTGACAGTTTTCTTTGAATACCTTACTCCTACCCCAGTCAGCAGCAAGCAATTGACTCATAATGTGGCTCTTAAAGAACAAAAACAAAGGTGTGTGAAGAAAATCTGGTGATTTTTATTGCTTTATGTTCTCTTTCTCTGGCACACACATACACATATATTTAGATCTCATAGCACATACATAGTGCTCCATCCTCTTATGGCTACAGATAGAATATAAACTGGATCTTTCTGGTGCAGATCAAATACATTAGCCACTATACCTTATCTTTTGCCCATTCTGTTTCATTTTAACTGCTTCCTACTCTGAAGGTCTGATTTATTTTGGGCATGTCATGTGTGCAAATTCATTAAAGAAAGCAATAATGCTAGGAATAGTTAGTAGAACAAGAAGTGGCAAGAAAAGAACACACTGGCTTGATAACATCAAATCTGTGACAAGTTTGAACATCCAACAATTGAAAGAAGCTGTCTTAGCAGGGTAGCATGGACAACACTTGTCTATAAAGTCACCAAGAGTTGGATGCAACTAAATGGTTATAACAACAAAACTCTGAATGTAGATTGGCCCTTCCTTTGGCCAACAGAGTTCAGACAATTCAGTCCTGCCCAAGCCCTCAAGAGGTCAGATGATCCTATTTTTAAACTACAGTTCTCTGATAGCTTCCTCCAACTCAGTGTAGAACTAGAAGGGATTCTAAGTTCTGAGATGAGAATAGCAATGTACAACATTGTGGTAAAAAAAATAGTTCAATTAAAATAAAATATCAGCATAATGGAAAGAGGGAGGACATCATGTCAAAAGATGACATCAATCATTGGGATGTGGCAAGGAGGAGGAGAAATGAAGGTTGAAAGGGCTGAGGGGCTTCTGGTTGGCAACGTTGTCCTTCGCTGATGCTTCTTTTAAAGCGTCCGTTTCGCTTCTCCGTTTGCCGCGAAGGGACAGTGTCAATCAGCTGTCCCAAGCGGCACCGAATGCAGGCTTTGGGAGAAGAAGCCTGCCTGAGTGCTGGAGTCCGGGTAGAGTTCTCTGGGCACTCCTGGGAGCTTGCCCAGGGGTTCGGAAGAGAGGCTCCCCTACGACCCGACATCTCCAGAGAAGGAAATGTGTCTGCTCTGCAGACCAAGAAGACATGCCCATCCCTGCTATTGAATGATTAAAGTGAGGTAACTGAAGCAGGCAGACCAGCCAGGAGACTTATTTTAAAAGAATTGAATCCATGTATCTTCATTTCCTTTAAAGAGAGCTTTTTTTTCTTTCATTTTTCTATATTTTTTCTTTTTAAAAAAATATATTTAATCCGGTAAAATGGCGCTGACTGCTTAATAATGGAAGCGGAGAGAGGAAGTGAAAGTGGTTTGGCTATTTTGTGTATTTGAGACTGTTTGTTGGTTTTGTAAAGAGGAATTGCCTTAAAACTTTTTCAAACTTTTTTTTTCTTTTTGCCTTTTGATTTTGAGTCTTTGAACCTTCTCTTTTGAATAATCTGATTGTAACTACAAGCAGTTCCTTTTTTTCTTTTTTTTCTGGAGGGGGGGGATTGTCTTGCTGGATTAGTTCCCTTTGTTCTTTTTTTGAAAAGGGAAAATGGATTACAGATATTTAAAGCCTCCCTGCTTGGAGAAGGGTGTGACTGTTCCTCCCAAACTGGATATACAAAGTAACTTAAAATCTATACCTGATTTGATGTTGGAATTTCAAGACCAGACGAAGAGAGATATGCAAGAAATGAAAGATTTTTT
>JAOYMU010000010.1:8550962-8561413 GCA_025802295.1 Psammodynastes pulverulentus
AGTGACCGTCCGTAAGGCATCCCGATCTAGGAAGGGGCGCAACTGGCGTATCCGGCGCACCTGATACAATGCCCCCCATTTGACAAATGATATCTACTTATTGCACTGTCTCAGGGCCATGTGATCACCATTTCTAACCTTCCCAGCTGGCTTCCAACAAATAAAGTCAATGGGGGGAAGCCAGATTCACTTAACAACCGCATGATTCATTTAACAACTACAGTGATTGGCTTAACAACCATGGCAAAAAGGCTGTAAATAGACACAGCACATTTAACAACTGTCTTCCACTCCAAAAGAAATTTTGGATTCCATTGTGGTCATAAGTCACGGACTACCTGTATAAGATGATTATAAACTGTAATAATGAACAGTCATAAATTATGAACTTCACAAATATGTTGACTAACACGGGCACTGGTGCTCCCACAATTGTTGTGGAGGAAGCAAAATCATTTGTTAACAACCTGCATATTATATTTTTTATCACCACAAGATTGTCAACAATGTTGGCCATCATTTTATAAAGACTAGAGAAATTGTGCATTCCTGGGTCTTGTTTTAAAGATGACAGGTTATAGTTAACAACTGGTTACAACAGCCATTCAAATTACAGTGGCCTCAGAAAGGGTGTTTTATAGCCGATAAAGCACTTCCGGTCATTGTAAAACATTGTAAAACAATGCATTATATTGTAAAACATTGCAAAAAACATTTTAATATAGCCCCCTGCAATCACATGTCCACACTTTGGGCACTTGGCAGCTGGTTAGCATTTATGACTGGTTGCAGCATCTATTGGTCAAGTGATCATAATTTGTTATGTTTTTGCTATTTTGGATACACCAGATTCACTTAGTGACCATATGATTTGGTTAATGACTGTGGTGACATGGTTTATGACCACTCTAAAGACAGTTGTAAAGTTGTGCAAGGTCACATGATGACCTACTTAATGACTTCCCAACTTACAACCAAATGTTCAGGCTCAATCATGGTCATTAAGCGAGGATTACTTATATACATTTGTGTAACACCTTAGCAACAGGAGATTGTTTGCTTTGCATTTAAATATTATTACAGTTGCCTACAGAGATCCAGTTTGGTTGAGTGGTTAATACATCAGGCTAGAAAATGGGAGACCATGAGTTATAGTCCTGCCTTAGCCATGAAAGATAGTGAAGTAACCTTTGGCCAGTCACTCTCTCTCTCAGCCCAACATACCTCAGATGGTTGTTGTCAGGGAAATAGAATGAGGAAGGTATGGTGGATATATTCTTCACCTTGCATTATTTCTATAGTATAATATAAAAATTCTTTGCATACTATAATACAATAATAAAGTTGGAATACAAATACATAAATAAATTATTTACACCCAAAATATATTAGATAGTGACTTTTGTAACAGCATAGCATTTAGCATTTAGATTTATATACCACTTCACAGTGCTTTACAGCCCTCTGTAAGCGGTTTATTGCTCCCAACAATCTGGGTTCTCATTTTACCCACCCCGGAAGGATGGAAGGCTGAGTCAACCTTGAGTCTGGTGAGATTCCAACTGCCTAACTGCAGGCAGCTGGCAGGCAGCAGATTTAGCCTGCAGTACCGCATTCTAACCACTGCGCCACCGCAGCTCTAATACATGCCTTGACTGAGTGATTGTATCTTTCTGTGTGACTTCAGTTCTCTTGCTTCTCCTGCTGAGGAGCTGTCCAACAGGTCTGGGGAGGAGGATTTTCTGAAAAGGAAGGGAGCTGTCCGATTTTAGATACAGGAAACTGAGCTGAGGAACTGTATCTGCAATGACCAGTCATCAGTTGCATAGCTTTATATTGGACAGCTCCTTTTGCCATCTAGTCCTTCCTAATGCGTCCGTCCCTGGGTATATCATCGTTCAGAAGATGTAATTCTTCTGGCTTTCTCCACCCAAGTAGATATCAGAGAAGTAGCTGCCAAGTAGGAACTGAATTCTGGTCTGGTTCTCATTTACATGTCCCATCCATTCTATAATTGCAATTCTGAAGTGGACCTTGAGAACTCTGGGGCTGAGGGCTGGGATCAATCAGCAGCTTTCTGGGTACTCTTTCTATTGTTCAAGGTTAATAATGTTTTATAAAACTGCCTTATATAGAAAAAGGTTATGGGAGTACTAATGAATGAATTGAGGGTCTCATGTTTAAACTGATAAATTAGCTTTTCTCCACCCACTTTTGCAGTGTGGCCTTCAATGGGCAGTCAAAGATTGATGAATTTCTTAGTTTAGGAGAGTTATGTACCCTGCCCTGGATTCATTGCTAAGTCCTTGGCTTCAACAATTACTATTAATGATTTTACTATGCAAAGAGAACTGCATAGTAATTAGATCTACAGAAACACTGCAGATCTAATAAATAAATATCTTTGTCTAGGAAGATGCATAGTTAGCTAGCTAGAAAAATAGAGATAGGTAGGTAGCAGGCATGAAATGTGAATTTTTTCCCAACAGGCTCCATGGGCGTGGCTCCATGGGCATGGTTCTGTGGGCGTGTCTTGGTATTCATGTGACTGGGTGGGTGTGTCTTGGTGTTCATGTGACTGGATGGGTGGGTGTGGCCAAGTTGATGTCAACCATGACCCAATGCATTTTAAATCAAAATATGCGGGGTGGTGGGCTCAGGGCAGGGGGCTGCTTGCAGTCAGGAAGGGGGGAACAGGGACTGGCTAGTGCTAAGTGCTTATCTTGTTTCAGGTGAGCAGGAAAAGGTTGACCTGACCGCGTGGCCAGAAGACTATAGATAGGGCGTGGGCATGGCATGGGTGGGAACGACTGACCGGTGACCGGGTCCAGAGGTGGGTGTGGGGCATGGGCTTATACGGGCTCCGAGAACTCGTTCACATGGGCCCTAGTACCTCTCGGGAGGTCTCTGGAGGTATTAAGATTTCACCACTGCCCCAATCCTATATATCTTGACTATCCTGACAAGGTCAGCCGTGGTCACCTGATGGGACCCAAACTTTTGAAACTGGACATGAAGTTCTAGTTTGTAAACTAGGCTCAGTTTGCCAAATTAAATTCTCAACTGAGTCCCAGAAAGTTTGCAGATCGGTGCCGACTGTAATTGTCTCTAGCGAAAGTTGGCAGATCCCAACTGTTAACATCAATCAACTGCTGACTCCCAATATTGGCAGTTGTCACACCTTGAAGCTGTGTATCAAAAGTTGCTGAAGAGGCACACATCCTAGAATAATCAGAGCATTTGCTACCCAGCTCTTGTACGTTTTGAGTGTATAATCCTTTTTCTTTTCCAGCCACAACCGATGCATCTAACGCTGTTTCTGTTCTGTCAGCAGAATTGCCATCACGCGTAGCTGTAGGAGTTTGACAGGCGTCGGATAACCCTTACCTCATAGTAAAATGAATCGTTACTTAATGAAACATGAATACTTCTGCGATGTCCTGTAGGGAATTATCCTTTACAAGATAATGTGTTAGGGCGAACTGCGTAATTTGATGTCGCTCGGCTCCATAGGGTATCTGGCACTCTCTTAACTTAACTTCCATTTTGGCTAAAATTGTTCTAGGACAAGGGTGTCAAACTGGATTTCTTTGAGGGCTGGATCAGCATTGTAGTTGTAGTTCTCGTCCGTGGGCTGGCAGGGGAGCAGGGAGCACGGAGGGGGTGGGGAAGATGGGATGGATGCCTCCTGCAGCACTCTGCCAGATAAAACAGGGCACAGAGGGTGCTGCGTGCGGCCTCCCGTGCCTCATTTTTGGCCTCTAGGGCCTCCCGCAGCACTCTCCTGGCTGAAAACGGGCTGCTCAGAGGCCTCACAGGGCCTCCATGTGTCCCGTTTTGGGCCGGCAGAGTGCTGCTGGAGGCCAGGGAGGCTGAAAACAGGCCACGTGGCGGCCAAATGCAGCTCCCCCGTGGCCCATTTTAATCAGCAGAGTTAGCATGGGCTGGTCCTTTGATATTTCCAGGCCAGCTCCACAGGCCAGATTTAAGCACCCCGTGGGCCAGGTCTGGCCTGCGGACCTTGAGTTTGACACTCCTGTTTTAGGACTTTTTGCTACGTTCTGGATGGGCCTGGAAATAACAGATAACAGATAATCAGAGTTGGAAAGGACCTTGTAGGTCATCTAGTCCAATCCCCCCACCCAAGCAGGAAACCCTACACCATTTCTGACAGATGGCAGTCCAATCTCTTCTTGAAAGTCTCAAGTGATGATGCTCCCACAACTTCCGAGGGCAACTTCTGTTCCACTGGTTGGTTGTTCTCACTGTCAGAAAGTTTCTCCTTATTTCCAGGCTGAATCTCTCCTTGTTCAGTTTCCATCCATTATTCCTTGTCTGGCCTACAGGTGCTTTAGTAAATAAATGTCTTAATAAATGTCTCACTTATCAACAGAAATGTTGGACTCAAATGTTGTGGTTGTAGGTCAAGAATTCCAGTACATTACAGCTAAGGCTGCAGTTGAGTAAGTTTCCATCCATTTCTTCTTGTCCCGCCTTCAGGTGCTTTGGAGAATAGGTTGTTGACAAACTTACTTGGAAGTAAACTGCACTAAATGCAGTGGGGCTTACCCCCGAGTAAAAGACGCACAGGCTGTGTGAGGCCTTCCTCACAGTTTCCTATCAAGACCACTGAGCTTCATGCAGCGATGCTCAGCATTTGCCCTGGAAGATCAAATGTCAGTTTGAAAAGCCATCATACAACACAGGCGTGAGATTAAAAGTGATGACATTACATTGGCTCAGAAGCTAAAATGCCCCAGAAGGCAACGCCTGGGTCGGCTGAGACAGCAAATGTTAGGGTAAGGCAAGCATTCCAAAATGATGAGCCAGAGCTTCACAGCATGCGGCACAGTTGTAAAATCCTGACAGTCATGTTAAAAAAACAACACAAAACCCATCTAAGTAGACACAATATGAAGGACTCGCAGCTGGGATTTCCAACATGTTAAGTATCCGTGATTCTCAACTTTGGCGACTCGAAGAAATGGGGACTTCAACTCCCAGAGTTCCCCAGCTAGCATGAATTATGGGAGTTGAAGTCTACACCTCTTCAAGTCACCAAGGTTGAGAAACACTGATAAGTGTCTTTGATCTTGGTTGCTCTATACCAAGAGGTGGTATTCTACTGGTTCACCCTGGTTTGGGCGAACCGATAGCAAAAAATTAGCTACCGGTTCCAGTAGCTTAAAAATCTCCAATGTTGACAAGTGGAATGAAATACCACAATATAAATTTACAGTTTTAAGAGTACCACAGTTTTACTGCAAAACAAAAATTTATATGACTTTTTAAGGTTTTGTATTTTCGTATTTTTTACGTTTGTTTGTTTTATGTGTATGTGTATGTCCTTTTGTACTGAGAAAATACCAATAAACTCTTTTATAAAAAAAGAAAAAAAAAGAAAAGATGTTTTCTTTTTAGGACTTAAAAGTTAAACATTAGACTTCCTTTTAGATAAGGAACTTGAAAAAAAGATCTTGTTCCTTGTGTAGATTGACTACAGTGAGAATTCCTTATGCGCAAAAATGTGCAAAAAAGATACATCAATCCCCTTGATGGAAGAATGAATGGACAAAATGATGGAGTTAGAAGAGATTGCAAAATTAACTGTTTTAATCAGAGAAAATAATATATTTAGTTTTGTTTCTACCTGATGCTTGAGGCTGAAAAAAAACCTTGACTGTAGGACTTTCTGATAAGTTTGTTGTTGTAGAAATGACTAACATTTACTAGAAAAGGTTAAGGCAGTAATTTTACTTTGTACAGTACTCTATTGGTCTGAAAAATGTTGAAAGCCAGTACGTTTGTTTTTCTTTTCCCCTTTCCCCTACACTTCTCCTTTCCCTTTCCCATTTCCCTATCTTCATTTTCATTTGTATTTCATGTTATGATAATCTTAATTTAAAAAAAAAAGATTGGAGTAATACCAAAGAAAGGCATACAGGCTCAATTTAAACTCATTCCAAAGAGATGTGATACTTGCTAAACTGACAAATTATTTTTGGTTTATTTTCATATTTAAATATTGCTGGCCAGTAAACAGAACACTTGATAACAAATAATTAGATCAAAAAAGTTTATTTCCCATAGAGTTGTGAAAAAAATCCACATTATTACAGCCATCTGTTTAAATCCAAATGGTGATGCCTCCATAGAAATAGGATCACAGAGCAGATGGAAAACAGGCATAGACAGCTAGCTCAAACTTTTAAGTCTACCAGTATAAAAGAGATGAAAGCAGAAGCTGCTTCAAATTACTGTTTGCTTTTGTTTTATATATATTGCACTAAAGTCTGTTAATCTAAATTCTAAGATTTGTTTTACTCTGAATCAAACTCTTGGATCTTCACAGTTAGGCTACTTTAAAAGAAAATCTTAATTACTAGTCCTAGCATTCCCATTAAGAGAGGCAAAACAGCTGATACATGGTATGTTTTCTATAAACTCCATTTATTCATTCACGAACAAGAATGAAATGGTCAGCTTCATCTCACATGCTAGATTAGGACTAAAATAGGTTTGAATAATCCAGCAAGATCTGAGCCAAGCCACTGTTTTAGTGTGGTTTACATAGTGTGCTATAACATTATGACATAATGTAGTATAATTGTTTATCCATACCATGTTGTGGGAACACTGCAATAGTGTGCTGTTAGTCTTGGGTTGAAGGTATTTTGAGTCTATAGCCATTTAATCATATTCACCTGGTGAGAACATGCACCTGGATTCCTATAGGAATTCTAAAAAAGCAAGATGTCCACTGAGGCTATAGAGTTCTTATTCTTATACAATATAAAGCCAAATCTGTGGAGATGCAAGGACAAAGTTTGCCAGATTAAAAGTTTGCCTTAACGGTTTTGGGAAAAAATGGAGTAACATTCTTTAATATTTTAAATTCTGTCCAAGTATGATTTGGTCATTTCCTGAAAATTCATGAATGCCCGTTGGATTAATATTTCTGGATAAAATATCAAAGATCTTAATATATTATTTAAAGAAAAATGTTGGTAGGCTGTTTAAGGAAAATGTTGCAATTGAATTGACATTGTAAAACAATTGCATTCTTCAAGGACTAGAATTTCTGTCCCCAACTTCCTTGGCTGTTTTTTCTTTTTCTTTTTGGGCTATACTGCATGACATAGCTAAAAACTAATTGATTCTACGATCATTCCATAGTCATCACTTTTAGTTTGCCCACATCTTTTCTGCTTGGTTGTAGACATTTATGTTAAGGGAGGTGCCTTTGCACATGTTACATCTAGGATTATCCTTCAGTGCTGTAAAATTAAGTGTCTCTTGCTGTAACAGCCAAGGTAAGAAATACAGTGATCAAATCCCTCTCTGATCTGTAACTTTGTATGGCATTGGCAGGACTCAGACACCTTCAGCAAAGTCATGCCAAATGAGCAGGTTTATTTTGTAAAAACAAGCAAACATGAATATGATTTTCATAATTTGGAATGTAGCTATTTGAGAGAAAAATTGGCTTATTTGCTACATTCCCTGGAATTCTTTTGGTGCAAAGACATGAAACCGCCTGCATGCATTTCCAGTTAATGTTAGACATCTTGCTGCCAAACTACATTCTGACCATCCTAGTTATATCCTAATTCACCCACCTTGGCCTTTCTTTTCAGCCTCTACTCTGCTGTTTATTTCCACTTGCCATTCACATTTTTTTACTTTTTTGAAAACTAACTCATTCAGTTGTCCTGTTTGGATAATAGGATGCCTACTGGGAGAACTGAGGATGTGAAAGCCATCAGACATCTTCCCTGCTTTCATGAAGAAAGAAAAGAGAGAGAGGGTAAAGGTGAAGAGAAGGTTTCAAGAGAAAAGGCCAGATGATAGACAGACAGTCAGACAGGCAGAGATTCATAAATAGCACCTTTAGTTTCACCATGTGAACCACTGTCAATATTTATCTTGCCTTTAGCTATAATTTTGTCTCTACAGAGTCAGTTTGTGTAGTGATTAATGCACTGGGCTAGAAACCACTTTAGTCCCATCTTAGGCACAAAGCCAGCTTGGTGACTTTGAGCTGGTCACTCTCTCACAGCCTTAGGAAGGAGGCAATGGCAAATCACTTCCCCAAAACCTTGTCAAAAAAATTGTAGAGACTTGTCCAGGAAGACGCCAAGAGTCAACAATGATTTGAAAAAATCACCCACCCAAATCTGACTCTTAAAATATGAACATGCATATTTCTGAGTTCTCAGATGACAGTTTGTGAACTGGACTTGGCAAATATTTAAAAGTCAACAAAAAGAATTAAGCTCTCAAAGAAACTGAACCAAATGTGGTGATAGTAAACAAGATAGTGATGTAGATTCATTCCCTAGCTAATAGACTTGTGAAAGAACTTATGTACCAAACACAATGATATGTTTATATTTAAGCAATAATATATTATTTATGATGAGCAATGTAAATTTTATTATCTAAGAAACAATATCATTTTAACTACTGCAATTCAGTCATTTGTAAATTAACCTTATTTTAAGCCAGAAATGACAGCCAAAAATTCAATAGAAGTTGTTCTGCCTATATAGGTAGTCCTCACTTACCAACCATTCATTCAGCAGCTGTTCAAAGTTATGACAATGATGAAAAAATTACACTCCATGGCCATTTAGGGAACAGGTCATGTCCAATTCACGACATCATGTGACATATTTCCCCTTGCGCTAAACCGGGGCTGGGCATTGTCAGCATGTGACACATCCAGCCCGCGGGCCGCAAGTTTAACACCCCTGATTTAGGACCTTCACAGCATCCCTCAGTCACTGTGAAAATTATAATGGTTCACATTGACCTGAAGCAGTAGTAATTTTAATAATGTTCTCAGAATGTCAAAAATCAGAGTCTTGTCCTACCTCAAAGTATTGCCATCAGTATTACTAGGATAGCTGGGAAAGCTATTGGATTACAAATCAATGTTTCCTATAGATTACAATACTTCTAGCTTTATTGGGGAGCAACTGAAATAGTTCTACAGCTCAATAGGATAATTTGTTAGAAGCGTTTATCTTGCCCTGTCTCCCAAGTTCAAGCTACCGATTAGATAACAACTGAAATGAAGCTGATTCTATCTCCATGCCACTTCAGTGTTTTGTTCCTGAAGCTTCCAATTTATCTTTGGGTATGTGTTATTGACCTTCCTTCATTCAAACCCTATGAGGTAACACCCTGATACTATGGTCACCAGTATTGGGAAAGTGACTGAACCAACATTTGCCACCATTTATAACTCTCAGGTATCTATAATGCAATAGGATCTGATGCTATAGCACCTATCAGCTCTTGAAGACTTCAATTTATTTTTTAATCAACTACTATGTTTTAAAACTGCATCTAGGTTTTTTTTTTGCAAAATTGAAGATAAATATACACAAATACTGTACATATACACATACTATACACATATACGTATACACATACATACTACACACACACATATGATCAACAATTGACAGTATGGAGGGAGAAAGAATGAATACTAATTAGCTGACAGATCTCTGGGAGCTTTAAATGTGTAAACATATAAGAGATTTAATGCCAAGAAAAAGATAATAAAGACAATTTGGAGAAGTCCGATATTGTGGAATTGAGAAGGAATGATAAACAGGAAGGCTTCTACTATAAAGGATGTCATAGAATATCAATACATAAGTATGTTCTAATCCAACCAGCTAAGGGTTCTATCCACACCACAGTAGGGAACTATGGCCCCTTTTTGACCTGTGGACTTCAACTCCCTTTGGTGGTTCAAGAATTCTAGGAGTTGAAATCCAAAGGTTGTAAAGAAGCCACAGTCCCCCTCCCCCCAATCTAGACCAAAAATCTGTCCTATAACTGCTAAGTACAGGGAGAAGGAAATATTTTTGTCATTTGGCCATGATAACAGCTAAGTCTTCAGAATTTCTGCCTATCAAAAAAAAAGTCATAGGCTCACAAACACATTGTCAGCCAAAAATGGGAATAACAATTCTATAACCATATTTAATATTTAATGTCTAGTTATTTTTCATATTTTTGAATTTAATCAATGTTGTGATTATTCCAAAGAACCCTATCACAAGATCAAGAAGCACAAATCTGTGTACATCTTGCTGTAAATATAATTGGAACATTAAAAATAAATTTATCTAATCAGAAGAAATTTAGCACTAGCGGAAAGATGCTCATAGAATGTTAAGTATACAGCAGAATGTGCCTGGAGCTGATGGAAGAGCCAAGGGGCCTGCCCTAATCTGACAAACTAGAGATGAAGGCATAGACATTCTTCTGTATTTAAAACACAGAAAGGGCATTTTAAATATATGTCCTCTAGTTCAGTGCTCCCCAACCTTTTTATCGCCGCGGACCGGTAAGCGTTTGATAATTTTTCAGTGGCCCGCTTGTTTTGATTTAATAATTTTAATTTAATTGTATTTAAACATGCCTTCAAA
>JAOYMU010000010.1:8615334-8625733 GCA_025802295.1 Psammodynastes pulverulentus
GGAAGGAAGGAAGGAAGGAAGGAAGGAAGGAAGGAAGGAAGGAAGGAAGGAAGGAAGGAAGGAAGGAAGGAAGGTGCTGTGTAATGCGAATAATAGTAAAGCATTAAATCTCAATAATAGTAAAACATGAAGAGACTTTTGGAATATATTACTAGGATTAGGAAGAAAGAAACTGGCTCAAAAGGGCTCAGTGGTGACGGCAGCAACATCTGGATTTCCATAGACCATGTAAGTACCGTTATTTTAGATTTTCAGCTTCATTTTATGTCAAATGTTCTGGGACAGTGCACAAGGAACTGTTCACTTGTTCGCATGCATAATAAAATGCAGTTATTAATCCTAATGATGGACCAACAGGATTTCTCAACATCTTGAAGTACAGGGACCACCTTCAGCTCACCCTTCTAGTTGGTGGAGAAGAACTTTCCCTGGGAGAACAATTGAAGCACCTCAATTCCTGTTTAAAGTTTCCTTTTTCCTATCACCACAATCCATGTTGTAGAAGCCATGAGAAATGGCAGAGGAAAAATAGTTGGATAGATAACTAAAGGAAAGAGAACATGGCAGGAAATTCACAACTAATTCATACTTCAGTAGTTCAAAAGTGAACATAAAGACATTGGAGAAATTTCTGGAATGTGGACTATCACAGAGTACAGATTATTAATCCTTCACTATATAATTCATTGTACCAAGTTTCAAACCACAGTGGTTTGATTAACTGTGCACTGGGCAGCAAAGCCTTTTTTAATGTAATCCTGGTCATTGCTGGAGCAGGGGAGAATGTTTGGCATCTGGAGTAATAAAGATTCGCCCCCTACACACACGCACATTTTATGAAGTTCCAGGAAATATACCTTTCCTCCACAATTGTTTTCCTGATGTGGTTGCATGCCACATCAGATTAATAGATTATTACATTTGACCCAACAATTAGGGCTATCAGTTAAAATTTTTGAATCTATTCAGAGAAAGAAAACCAAACTAGACTTCTTGAGTCTAAGTCAAGGATGGGCCCTCCAGTTGTTTTGGAATTCAGCTCACCTCACATCAAGTTTAGTTGCAATCCAAAACCCCTGGATAATAGGAGGCACCCTTAAAGTTATAAATTGTGTAAAAAGAGATAGGCAGTTTAAATTTAAACAACATGGGAGAGACATACGTACTGAAATTTATAACTGAACTCATATCAAGAATTTTTTTCTAAGGGGGATGTTTTTTTGAAGCATCCTCAACAGCAATAGCAATAGAACCAAAATCTTATTTTCCTTCTTTAAGTAGAAAGCTGAGTGAGGACAGAGCAGCACTTAAAGGCTGAAATCTGAGGTTGGGCCTGTGGACTGTAACTGCTGCAGCCAAAAAAGAAGAGAAAAGCCTGCTGTGTGTAAACCAAAAATAAGGAGAAGAAAGGGTTGCCAGGCTCCATACTAAGTCTGTTTGAAAAATCCCCCCCCTCTCCCTCCCTCTGTCCCTCTGGTGTGTGTGTGTGTGTGTGTGTGTATGTGTGTGTGTGTGTGTGTGTGATTTTCTAAGATTCCTACCTGTCCTTCACCTACCACTACTCACTTACCTTTCATAAAACATTCCACTAATGGGAGGTAGCCAGTGCACGGTGAGCATATCCTGGCTCTGACCAACCACAATCGGAGGCAAAGGGACAGGAGTGGGTTTTCTGCTCTGAGTCCACTGCTGGTATACCAGATCCAGATAGCAATGCATTCGTGCCACTTGGTTTGGAGTAAAACTGTCTGTGCAATTGTCATCTGTGGGAGTAAGAAAAGCAGCTTACTAAACAATTTGAAAATGAACACTGGATTCAGATGAGGAGTTAGGGCAAGAAATCTAAGTAAATCCCTTTCATGGCCAGAGAAGACGTCTTATTTTGAAAACCTGGAATAAAATTAGATCCTATAATATCCTTTTTGCCCAGTACTATCATATTTATTGCAATTTCAATCCTTTTTCTAAAACTAGACTATAGTGCATTTATTGTGATTATATCCATTGCTTCTTGGTCTTGGAACATTTTTTTAATCTTTCATCCACTTGAATATCCATCCTCTCAACTCTTTCTAGGTCATTTGTTTTTTTAGATGTTTTCATCATTCCAAAAATTCTCCTGCACATTTTTTTAGAGTATTTACATTCTCCCTAACATAGATGCCTCTAAAATTCTGCCTGCTCATGTTATTCCTTCCATTTGCCAAAAGATGGCACTCCATCTGTAGTATTTAATCATATATCCTCTGGTGAGTGATCAATAGTGTTGTCTTCCTTACTACTGAACACTACAGACAATAGCGAGGCCTAGGGAGGAAGAAAATTTAGCATCAATAATGAATGAATTGTCAGAAATAATGAATGAGTGATCTCCAAGGTTCTGAAAAGAGGAAATACAGTACTCAAACACTGTCAATTGACCCCAGTTTGAAACCCAACGGGCTGCCTTGCCAAGATGCCCCCAAACTGAGAATATTGACTCTGGATTCGATAAAATATTGTCTCTTGTAGCATGTGCTAACAACACACATAATGACAATATTCCAGCCTCTTTCAAAATTCAATCTTCATATAAAGGAGTCCCTGCGGATTTTACTCAGCTAGTTGTTGCTGACGATGGGGGGCATTGGTCATCTCCATTTCAAGGCCATTGCATTAGTGCCATCTGAAGACATTTCCTCAGTCATGTGACCAGCATGACAACACAGAGCATTGTTACTTTAATATCTTCAATCTATATAAATCTAAAGTGCTATTGCTATTGCTTCTATATAATACTGAGAAAATTGTTATCAATTTTACGATGTTACCAACAGGATTCTTTTCCATCTTTTACTAATACAGAAGAGACAGTCAAGGTTCAGAACCAGCCCTTCATCAAGCCCCAACAGTTGTTGGGTAAAGTTGATAATCTGAGATTTGACAAGCGAGAGGTCCTGCTTTGCAGAGCTTCATCCTGAATGGTAAAATGTCTCTTTCTTTCTTTCAAAGAGGATCACCCTACTACTAATGGTTCTAATGAAAAATTTGAGCTATTCTAGAATCTAACATCCTCATTGCATTCTCTAAGGCCAATATTTCAAACCTTTGTTTTTAGGCCTTAATATTTTACTATTTTCAGACCATAGTCTTCGTATACTCACCTGTCTATCCAAGGATCTTTATATGAGCCCTTTCTTAATATGAGCTCCTGCCAGATGAGGCAAAGTGAGTGGCCCCAAAAGGGCTCTTTTTTCATAAAAGACTCTACTGCTGGAATGATCTCTCCAGCACCTGTATTACGGCTTTTTCAGTATTACATCAAATATTTATTTTTGGATGTATTTCAGCATGTTGAATAGAGACTGCTTTGCTGTTTTAAGAATCTTCTATCTACTGAATCTATCTATCAATCAAACTGCTATTATTAACACACAGAAAGGGATCACATTTTCCAGTTCCCTTAGCAGCCCTATGAATTAAACATAAGTAAGTCTATGTGATGGAATCTGTTCATTCTAATCCCCAACTGTCCCAACCCTACGTCTTCCCTACAGTTAGGATCATAAATTCTTTGCAGACGTAGTCCTTTCTTTGGTTTTGACAATGATAAGTCTCAGATTAAAAAAAACCCAATCCCTAATTAGTGTTTATATACAGACATGTATTAAAAAATGTCATTCAGTTTCACTGAGTTGACAAGCACCATGATTTCAAGAGACAGAAAACTTCATAAAAAGTGATTATTCCAAAATACCTTCGCTGAAATATTAATGCTGTTCTTTACTGGCTGTATTATTATGCCTTTCATAATAATCCAATATAGCAAGATAAAACAGTTAAGTGCTGGGATTGGTTTCTACTTAGCATGCTTTGTTGTAGCTGAAAGCACAGAAATTGAGCAATTAAAATTGACAGAAAATTTAGATGAAATGAACGACTTTTTGGAGGCTGAATGGTGTTCATCTTCTAAGTGCTACAGACACTTCCGTCATCCCTTATAAGAATTTTATTAAAATTAGGATTCCTGTTATTGAGGAGCATGTAATTGGATTTCAGAGGGCAGATAGACTGCTTTGAAGAGCTAGACAGAATAATCCATTGGGCATCTTATATTCGTGATATCCTTCTAGTACTATGAATCCTCGGCAGTCTATACTTGCACGAGTCAACAGTTGCAAAGATGGTACATTTTTGCAATGGAAATTAAATTCCTTTAATACATATTACTTATGTAGGATTCTAGGCTGCCCTGGAACTCAGAAAATATTTCAAACAGGCAAATCTCCCAACAGAACATATAGGATTATGCAGCACAGTTCTATCACTCAGGTGGACAAGTGCTTCGCTGTTGCTATCGGTATGTCCCCCATTCATTGTTGTTCTGCACAGTAAATGCATGAAGGGGGTGTGGGGTGCTAGAAGTTGCCACTCTATTTTCCAACCAGTTCCATTCATTAGAACTAAAACTGAAGATACCCAATTTTTTAAACACAAGAGCTTGTACTTCTTTTATTTTACTTCTATTCTGCCTTTATTACTTTATAAATAACTCCAGATGGTGGACATACTTAACACTCCTTCTGCCTCCTATTTTCTGCACAATAATCATGTGAGGTAAGTTGAGCTGAGAGAAAGTGACTGGCCAAAGTTACCCAACCAGCTTTCATACCTAAGGTGGGACTAGAACTCACAGTCTTCTAGTTTCTAACCTTAATCATTAGACCAAACTTATCTCCAACACTCCTTAGGGAAATCAGGGCAGCTAGGATTTTGCCATTCAAATTCTAGCTGTCATGTTTCATGGCTCTCAGCCTCTGGATTGTACATGCCAGTTGATACCCACCTGATGAAGGTGGTGCTTTTTTCCCCCCTTACCTGTATAGCTCATATAATTGCTGAAGGGTGTTCCAGAGAAAGAAGTATGGCCACAGGTGTCATTGATAGGATCTGGATCCCGACAGGCTTTGCTTTTGAGTGTAGGTGCGGTGTCGGCACAGAGATCTCCAGTTTCCATGGATGGTATTGTCTCTCTGCATGGATCATCACAGGAGTCTTTTTCATCCACACCCTTAAAGACATGATAGAGTCCCAAGACGTGTCCTATTTCATGGATCATAGTATTTGTATGACCCGGCATCCCATAGTAAGCTGGATTTAGAACTACACCACCTGAAATTGGAAGTGAATTAAACGTGATTCACAGCGAAGAATATGAGTATCTTGAATCTTGAATTCTGAGATAAATTAATATATACCTATGCTCAAACACCAGGGAAAATAAGCTCTACTTCTGGGCAAGGGCTCTTTGTGGCCCACTTGTCCATGTATTAGCATTCTAAATAGATAAACAAGTGGGAAAGCTGTTCAAAATAAAGGCCATCCAAAGTGAGCACCTGATGACTAAACATGTCTCCATGGAGAGCAGAGATGACAACTGCAGCAGAGACCGATTATTTAGACCCCCTCTGGACCTTCTTCAGAACCTCTCCAGACAAGGAGGGGACTGGAGATCACTCACATGTACCCCAAATGACTCTTCCTTGCAAGTAGACTACAAGATAGCACTCTCAACAGTCCGAGTACCAAGAGACAAAAGGAATAATAATCAAGCTCACAATTGCAGTGATATCTTTTAAAGGACATTAGATTTCCTAACCTTATTTCTAACACTTTTGGAAACTGCTTATTTAAATATCTTAAGGCTTTGGACTGGCAAGTCTGAAAATGCACCTGATGAATATAATTTTATTCCTGAAATTTTTTTTTATAAATTTAAGAACTTAAAGAATTTGAAATAAATGACAAAAGGCTAGACAAGATTTAGAACTAAAAAGTTATAAATAAATTAAGTATGCAGACAAATTTGGAATATTGAAATTTGTACTATAAGATTTTTGAATCAACTATACAAAATATCTTTTTGTAAGAACCAGAATTATTTTGATTACTGCAAGTCATAAAGAGATAAGAGATCTTACAATTTAAATTAGACACTAAAGTCCAGGCCAAACAAAAAAAAAACCTTTGCCTTTAGGATTTACAAATTAACACAGAATACAAAATTTGAAACATTAAAGATCTTTGAAGAATGGGGAAGAAAATCTTTAATAAATCTAAAAATGCAGGCATGTGCTAACATCTTTCAAGTGTAAGTTAGCTATTTGAGAAGACTCTCCTCTGAAACCATTCCTTTTATAAGTAAGCTTCTCCAATTTACAACCAGAACCCTAGACAAAAATGAATCCAAGTTGCAATCTTTCCCAGTCAATGAATATACATCTCAGCATAAACTGCAGCTTTGGACTATATTTTCTTATTGGGGATATTCAAAGTATATTAGGAGCAGAACGGAAAATACTAATATAACTATCAGAGAGAAAGAGCAAAATAGTGTATCTTATCCCAGGTAATAAGGAGAGGTACACTTTAAATCTTGACTGTTTTATAAAATCGGTGACTTTTGGTTGATCGATTGATTTTTGTGTTACTATTATTTTTCTCCCTTTTCTCTCTCAGAAAAGTGCGTTTATAATAAAGTAACATATTAAATATGAGCTTAGCATCTCTAATTACAGGAGAAAGAACAGTGAGTATGTTTACTGAGGTCGCAAGTTACCTTAAAATTGACTATTCCCATCTTTACGTCCAAATGGAAAAATGCAAGTAAGTGAGGCTCTGTAAAATTTATCATGACAACATTGGACTTCATTCCCTCTTTCTTTATGGTCACTAGCTTGCTTTCAAAATGGGCAAATAAAGAAAAGTTCATCTGAGAATCCTCTCCTTTCTCATGAAAGTTTTGGTTAGCTGATGAAAGCCCAACTGATTATCCCAATGAAAGTCTATGAAAAAGGCCTTTGGTGATTGAACACAAATCACTCTTTTCCCTCTCTTGTATCTGTTGTTGCCTCTTCCATGCATTGTTGTTCTTTACATGTGGGCTTGATATGAATCAGCTTTCACAAATCTTTTAAGCCATTAGCAAGTTGGCTAATTCTTACAGAGGCCAGGACTTTCACATCAAATATGAAAGGTAAGTACTGTGAAATGAATTCACAAAAGAGTTCACAACCTGAGTAAGTATTAATCCTCCTTTTCCAAAGGCCAGTAACTGTTGGTAACTGTTTAGGAACAGAGAATTTACCACACAGAAACTTAGTCCTTCATAAAATGCAAAGCAGTTTTCAAGTATCCGAGCACCATAGAAGACTTTGATGCCTGTGACAATTTGGAACTGACCAAGAAAGCTGAAAGGTAAATGCTGATTATCCCAACAAGACCTGACACTGTGACCCTAAAATCTCAACTTTTCTTAAGCTGAGTTGTCTGATAAGGAAGCATTATACTAATGGGAATGGGCAGTCGTGAAGCATATGTTGGGAGAAAGTGAAGCTGCTTAAATTTTCTGCAAGACCGCACACACTGATCAATAGATAGTGCAGAAGTTAAAAGCTCCATGTGGAGTATGGGCCTAAACTGAAACAATAAAGCATGATGTGTAGCTAGAAGGTACAACTAGAGTTCTTGGTTCATAGCCAATGTTTTTATTATTTTCTTGGGCAAGAAGGTGAGAACCAGATGTATATTTTTACAGGCAAATAGATCTCTCTAAGATGACCAGGCTCCATACAGTATTTATTATATCAAAGATTTGTTCTGGGATGAGATGAGAGAGATCAATAAAATTATGTATTGTATAAATGAATATAAAATGAAAATCAGCTGTGATTTCTAACTGTTGTAAACAGATTATAATTTATATGCCACCTGACTCCCAGTGACTGTGCAGCAATTTATCTCTACCTTTCTGAAAATTTAATAGCAGTTCTCTTATTCTTTAAGTATTCTAAAGGCCTAATGAGCAATTGTACATGTCTTTGTTCAATCTAAACATTTGTTTATTTAAATTTACAAATGATACTGTACCAAATGATAATCAGGATGAATTTAGATACTATGCTGCAAATTTCAAGCATTGATTATATGGCTGTTCCTTGCAGTTCAGCAGGTCTGCTAAATCTACGTAAAATAGTTTGCATACTAAATAAAAGAAGTGTGGACAAATCAGAAAATATTTCTGTTTCAAGACTGAAACAAAAATTGCATTTGGAAAGTTCTGTCAAACTATTTTAGATTGGTCATGGTTGGCCAAAATAAAATGCAGCGTATTTTGGACCAAAATCTGGAAGGATCTTGGAGTAGTTCTGCAAGTCAAATAAGACAAGACTGGTACAGCATCTCCTCATCTCTGTTATTTGATCTTCCTTTCATTCACATCCTTTCTTTCAGCTACCATCACTGATTTCCCAATGTAGTATAATGCGCTGGCAGACCTGTCATCTATCTTCCCTGCTCCCCACAACCATTGGTGTTGCCATTCTGGCCTGTTTTCTGTTCTTTACTATGATGGTTACAACAATAAGGAACAGCTTCCTGCCCAGGATATCACTCCATTGCACCAACCACACCCCCCCCCAAACCTTCCCAGACCTTCCTCTTCTCTTTTTCCACTGCCTCTTGTCAACTGCTGCTGTGAAGGAAATTCCTCATCCTTGGCTCCATCACTTCCCGCCCCAGTTATTCCTCTCAAATCACTTTGTTCTGGAATAACTGTTTCTATTTATCCATAGAACCAATAATTCTGTTTACAACAGCATGGTAAATATAATACATTTGCCATCTACCTTTAAGGATGTCCACACATTTTGCAATTTAACCAATGTGAAAAGGGGGAAGTCAAAAGCCAATAGTTCTTTTTACCATTATTTTCTTTCTTCTTTAATTTATTTTAGGTATTTTAACTTTTGCTAATTTTGCATTGTCTGCTTTTTTCCTTTTTATCAACATTACATATTTTGACATATAATACAATGGAGAGTTTAATATCAAACAATTTGCTTAAGGTTGAAGCCATTATATCACATAAACATCACTTAATTGAAACAGTACAATATATCAAGAACTATAGCAGCATAATAAAAAGGTGGCAATCCTGTTTAGTTCCATATGAAGACTACAATATTTATTTATGTATTTATATATCACATTTAGAATCTTCCCATCTCACTGGGCAGTGTACAATAAAAATAAATAAAAACTATATAAATTTTATATCCCACTAGGAGGCAATAGAAAATGTTTCAGTTCAGGCCCAGATCATCCCAAATCATCTTTTATGTACTCAGAAGTGTTCATACTTGGAATGCTTGCTACATCTTACTAGCTAATATTATCTAATCACTGTATCTGGAATATCTGTCCTATGTGTCATCAACACTAAACTTTTCAATGAAGCAACCACCTGTGCCAATCCTGAAACCAGAATTCCTTCTTCTCAGATGAGACCATCCTCCCAACATCATCCATCTTCAGATTTGATTTCATATCATACCTAGACAGGGCAGTTCCTTTTGCTATGAAACTAAAATGGACTTCAGAAGGACAGTCATGGAACAAATCAAATGCTTCAAGTAACTTGGTACTATCCTCTAAGATACAATGGACTTTAACTTCCATGGCACAAAGTGCTCAGTGGATTGCAAGATTCCCCCAAATCTAGTTCTCCATATTAAAATGGGACTAAAAAGTGTTCAGTGCATCAGTGAGTAAGAATTTTTGATCTTTGGTAAAATTAAAATGTCATTCTTAATTTTGCTAGATAATTTCCTCTCATTTTGTAAAAGCACACGTTAGGGAAGAAATTGCACCATTATGGTTTCTCTCTATCTACTATAAGCACAATGACTAACAATCATGCTGAACTAGAACTCACACTGAGGACCCTAAATATAGATTGTCAGTTTCATCAGGAAGAATAATAAAATCAGTCCATATAGGCATACAAATCTATAACAAAAGGCCAGCTGGGTACTTAGATCAGCTCAGTATTCCAAAATAACATAGGATTAGGATGATGTAATTCGCACATTTCACTGTGCTCCAATTGGCAGTCTTCCAAAAAGAAGATACATGAAGATACCATATTCAGAGATTAAATTTGTCTATGTACTTCTAGGACAACCAAAACAATGACCTTGTCCTCTATTACAATGTACTCTATTACAACTCTGGCTCTTTTCCCCTTTTCTCCTGCAAACATTTATTAATCAACAACTCAGTTACATCATTATTGCACAGATATGTCATGTAAAATGCATTCAAATGTACATTTGTTGTGATTATGGAACAAACTGGTAGGCAAATAAGGAAGAAGAATCATGTTTATCTGTCCGTCTATCTGTCAAATGTATACAGTTGCACGTCTCATAAGAAGTGACTATAACTTCTTCTTTTTCTTATATATATAAAAAGTTTTATTGGTCAAAAAAAAGATAATCAAAATTATCGCTTACAATATGTGGAATTTTCAATTATCTTTTCAGATAAAAAATATCATCGAATGTTTCATTCATACAGC
>JAOYMU010000010.1:8662038-8673744 GCA_025802295.1 Psammodynastes pulverulentus
AGTATGCAATTTTTCCATATATAACCTGTTATATCTATTGAGTCTGGAGATTTAAGGATTTTAAACACCTGAATTTTTCCCTTTCTCCATAACATGTACCATTTATTTGTCAATGTTATCTCAAATCAGCAGGAATATTGCCTTCAAATATTTTTTGTTTATTCCTAACAAATAATGGCAGTCTATTAGCCTTTAGCCAATGTTTTGATCTTATGAATAAAACATATTTACTTAAAACCCATTGGGCTAATATGATATAAATCATTACTGTTAATTATTTAGTTTAAAATTTGGTGGTTCCTATAATCAATAAAACATGTTCTAGATATGTACAGATTGGCTAATAATATGTTCTTGAGTTTTGCTCCTTACAACTCCATGCTGACTATTGTTTTCTTCATTCATCTTTCTTTCTTAATTGAAAATGGGGATATTTTTCTGGTTCTATTTATCTGGATTATAATTAATGTTCATATTGTAATTTCTTAAGTATTATAGTTAGAGTTTCTTTTATAATTCTACAATTAATTCATCTGATCTTTAAAACCAGAGCTTTTCTTATATATGAAATAGAAGTTCACTAAATCTATCTTGGCAAAAAATCAACTTCTTGTATTACTTGATATACTTGTCCCAATCGAACATACCTAACTGTTCTTGGGGTAAAGATAAGGCAACCCAGATATTGAGTAATTCAATCTTCACTTCAATTCTAATAAAATTTCAACCTCAGCATATACAAATATAAGTTATTTTACTTGTCTCAGTACCACTCAAGAGCCTTAATTCTTTCTGGGTTTGATATGGTCCTTAAAAGTTCCAACTAACCTATTATCTTGAGTTATATATTATTCCTGATCATATCATTTTAAAATATTATCAGAGAACTTATGTGTATCTCCTGTTTTCCATTCTTATGTAAAAGTTTTTGAATTCTTCTCTTTATAAATTCTAGATTTGGAATCTCACACAACTTTTTAAGTTGTCTGAAAATCCAATTTACACAACTAAATAGATTCAATTCTGATAATCCTTGCCATTATAAATACTATGAGGATGTTTCTGTTCCTCAAGATTCTTTGTAATTCCACTTCATCAACTATATTCACCTTTTAATCAAAATTCATCTTCTAGCTTCAAAAATTGAGGTTGTCAACAAAGCAAAATTAAAAAAAATTAATAATGAATGTTGCAGTAGATATCAGAAACACTGGAAGACTTGCTTCTATTGAAGTTTTGTCACTTGTTTCAAAAACTTTTATTATGTTCTCCAGAAATACAGCGTTAGTTTCATATTCCCAATCTTCAACTAGATTTCCATTTTCATTTTCATGATTTTCATGCACAATAGCACACAATATTTATGTGCATATTATGTGCAGAACTTGATTTAATTCAGATATACATAATCTGTAGCCAAGGAACCTATGTGACCTTCTGGGAACAGTCCTCTTATCTGCTTCAAAACTTGTTAAGTAATTGCATTATCTCAGTGTAATTAATTTCATGTAGTTTAATATGATTTAAAGGTATTTAAATTCCATTACATTTAGCTTTTGTCCATTTTTACCTACTGCTGTTTTGAAATACGCCTTTGTAAGCATGTGACCCAAAGGCTTGCTGTAACCTTCAAGTTTGAAAAAACAGCACATCCTTTTATAATTTTAATAGCAGGGAATGATGTTTGTTATTTGTTTAATGCTCCTGCTTTGTGGATTTTGTTATTAGAGAATTTTACTCTGGTTATATGTTGATTTAACATTTTTAGCTGTTTGTGTGTCTTTTAGTTTTGGGCACTGCCCAAGTCCACTGAAAGTGGGTGGCCAATAAAATTACACAAATCAATAAAATTACTTTTCAATAATCTAAAAACTAAAAAAGTAAATTTCAATAATCTTTATTCTCACTACACTCTATTATTTGTCTTCTATATGCTACACAGTAAACCTCAAAGACCAGGAATGAGGCATTTCCTGATTTCATCGCTACGTTTATCTGCAAATGCTTAGGCTCTATCTCCATTGCTTTTACTAATTTGTCTTTAATATAGCAAGCCAAATAATTCAATACATACTTAGAAGCATCAAATAGTACAATCTACGTGATGCATAGAGAGTCACTTTGGTGTGGTGATTAAATCATCAGGCTAGAAACCAGGAGACCATGAGTTCTGCCTTAGACACAAAGCTAGCTGGGTGACTTGGACCAATCCCTTTCTCTCAGCCTTAGGAAACAGGCAATACCAAACAACTTTAAAAAAAGACCTTGCCAAGAAAACTGCAGGACTTGTCCAGGCAATTCAGAAAGAGTCAAAAACTGACTCAGAGGCACCGAAAAAGAAAAATACATATGCATAACTGGGGGAAGCTTACTCTGTCCATCCCTGCTGTCCGTGATTTCAAGAAAAACTGTAACATTCACAGTTTATAATAAAGTAAACAAACACTTTGCAACCCAATTCATCTTGCTGGACAGGATTGCATTTTGCTTCAAATGACTAACTAGTTCATTACCTAATGTAATCTCATGATTAAAAAGCATTAAATTTCTCTTTACTTTTGCTTTAACTTTTACATTTGCTTTCTGTCTGGTCAGGAAGAAATCATCCAAGCTAGAGGCAAAAGAAAGTAACAGCAAGATAAATCACTGCTCCTTTATCCCATAATTTGGTATCTATAGCACATAGCAGTTTGATTCAGTTAATCTATGACTTCCACCTTGCAACTGGGTGTAAATGCAAACATCCTGGTTGCAATATTTGGTGAACTACAGGATTTTTTTTCATAATTCCTCCCCCCCCCCCCCTGCCTAGCTTTATCTACCATCCAGCTTGATGAAAAATTCTGGGATACCATAATTTTTTAAAAAAATTACATGGCACCCTTCAAAACAGAATTCTGCGAGAATGTCTTATAATATACTGAAATTGCAATCTCTTTTAAAATTAAAATGATTCTTTTACATTAGACTAAAAATGCAAGCACAAAAGTGGCAGAAATTACTTTATTCTTTATACCAATTATTTAAAATGACATGGCATTATATTAAAAGGTCCAGGAGGATAAAAATTTCTTGCCTGATACCAGAAAGGTAATAAAATCAGTTCTGGCATGCCTCACTGGGAAAGCCAATACAAAGCATCAGGGAGACTATCACAGACAAAACCTATTTGGGTACAGTCATTCATCACACATTTGGGGGGAGGGGGACTGTTACTACTAGCATTTTAGCAGGAACACATTGGAGGAGGTTTTCTGTAGCATTTCTCCTAAGCAATTACATTCTTATACTGTAGACCCAGAACCCAGGTCTTTGTTTTCTAGTGTTTTAATCTGTTCCAATACAATAGAAGCAAAGAATTGTTTTTAGCCCACAAGTCTGGTCTACTGATGACTTGGGAGATTCATATGCACGTGTACATACAACTTACTGACTCTTCACATCTTCCCGCTCTCACACACTTCATCTGCTCCATCAGAGTTACTGACATAGTTGAAAAGCTGCTACTGTACTTAATAGCCAATATTTGTCACTCAGCAAGGACCCCATAATCAACCACTGAGTGTTCTTTCAACAACTGTCACTGCCCGTTAGCAGATATGTGATCACAGGGGCAATTCAGGCAGGGTAAAGGACAACAGCACTGAAACAGAGGTGGTATAATGTTCTTGGCAACAGTAGGAAGTGGTTTGTCACTGATATTTTTCTAGCTTCCAGTCTAGCCTAAATCCTTGGGCAACACAGTATTAACTAGGTCCAACTGAAGCCTCCTAGGTATTTCCCATCCTAAACTGTTTTCACAATTCCAAAACAAAAGCACGCATTGGACAGGGCTACTTTTTTTGAGAATAGGCTTTTACTGGACTAACCAGCAAAGCAGGACTGTAATAACCCAGCGCTCGCTCTCTCTTTATTGAGCTTCCTTCTGAATAATGAATGCAAAGTAGCTTTAAATAGCAAAAGCTGTTGTTGCATACAGAGTACACATGACAGTCTGTTGCAAAATAAAAGTATAGAAAGGAGGAATGAACATTAAATACTACATTCTGACACGGGAACAGAAGGATTCCTGAATAGCCATGTTTGTGTCTCTAACAAGTTAAATATGTTTAACATATTTCTAAATAGAAAATGCATATTATGCAACGGTAGAATACAGAAAATAACTGTTCAGCACCTCAGCATTAATTGCTTCAGTAGTGCAAATCAAGAAATGGGGGGGAAGAGATAATTATCGATGAAAATCAATCCAAATATCTATTATTACAGCTATTAGCCAATGTGCTTGCTTGCTTGCTTTTTTTTTTTAATCGTGATTTTGACCAGTTTATGGTGCTGCACGCCGAGAAGCCAACTGCAAGCACACGGGATTCTAGGTTTGAAATGAACTGCTCTGGCTCTCTGCTGCTTGCAGATGTCCCTTCTCCTTCTCACAGATACAATATTGGAAACTTCCAAGTAACGCAACGCCCAAAGACATTGACCCGACTGAAAACCCTTCGGGGCTATTCGATCCACGGCAGGAGATAGGAGGCCGCGTCACGGGTCACGTGTACCTACTTTGTGCCCAGTTCTGTCCTTAAGCTTCTTACGAACCTCCGTTCTCTATCAGCCCGTATAAATTAGGAACGCCTGCCCTTCTCCCCTCGGGCCTAGCCTAACCCACTTCCACAACTTTACCTGCGATAATCGCCGGATTGCTCTGCCCCCCCTCGGGTTTCACCCAAGCTTCGATGGTGAATTCGCCCCGGGGCAGCTCGGCGAGGGCTCCCGGCTGCAACAGTAGTTGCTCGGCTCTGCCGGAGAAGTAAAGTGCAGCGACGGAATCCGGCGCCCATCCGGCAGCTGGGGCAGAAGGGCCGGCTTTTGCGCTTTGGCGTAGCGGGAAAACGTTGCTCTCTTCCCACGTGTCTTCCATGCTGCTCCCGTCGGAACTGGGAGCGCGGCGGAGCCTCGAGGGCGCCGTTCTGTGCCCCGCCGACGCTCCCACAGTCGGACGCGGGTAGCTCGCATAAGGGTGCTGAGGGAGAGTCGCGGCTCTGGCTTTGCTAACCCAGCAGGGCTCCCCGTCCAGGGATGCCACAAATCGACTTTCGCTCTGCCTTCCCCAGGAGGGGTGGGCGCCTTTTAACGCCAGCAGCCACACCACCGCTACCAGGAGCGACGAGGCAGGTGGACCAGCCATCCTCCGACGCGCAGCTTTCGTACGGCGCTCTCCTGCTTTAGGCCCTTCCCGAACCCGACTTGATCCCTTTCACGGGATGGTTTCTTTGCTCCGGAGCGCTCCTAGGCTTAGGTTGTGTTTTGCCTCTGATCTCTCTGCTTGGCGCGCTGAGGAAAGATTTGGAGCATCATTTCGGCCAGCAACGCCCTTCCCAGAAAGCTCCGTGAGGACGAGTGGCCGCCCGCGGCATCGTTAGAGCATCCTCAAAGCCTCTTTGTTCGCTCCCTCCCCGATCTCTCGCGCTTTCTCTCGCGCTCTCTTTCTTTCTGCCTTTCGGGCTCTCAGGTGCGAGTCTTCCTCCTCTTCTCCCAAAAAAGCTGCGCTCCTGAGGTCAGAGGCAGGTTAGTGCTGACGATCTGCCGCTTCCGTGCTGTGGGTATCCCCAATTTTTTCAGGTGATGTGCAGCTAGGAGTCCAGCTAGATTACTGAATAAGAGAGACAAAGGTAGCCAGAAGAGGGTTGGATCGCAGGAGTTCCCCTACCTTCTTGAAAAGATTGATGCTGCTGCTGCTGCTGCTATTGTCCAGCCTCATAAATTCTGTCCTGTTACTCCACCTCCCTGCCCCTTCTATCCTGATTCCCACCTTCCAATTTATGGCTCCTCCCCACTGCTTTGGGAGTTGCTTGCAATTTCTTTGACAGCTTGATCCTCATTAAGGACTATATTGGTTGGGGAAGATGGGAGCCAAAGTCTCTTCTACCGGATCTGCTGTGATCAACAGGGCTAATTTCCAGGAGAAAGTACCTAAAGAGGCCACCATGGAGTGAAATTGGAACTTATTTCTGACTGTTAGGCTTAATATGCTTATTTTTAAAGTACATAACAAGTTAGGCAGCAACCCTGCTTTCCATTTCATATCAGTGTCTCCAGCACTGCACAATTACTTATAGCCCAATGCACATTTACTTGAGCACAAGGTTCCTTCAATTCATGGGTACCCAATTCCCAGTAAAATCTATGCTGGATTCAACTGCATGCAGAAAGATAGGTGTTTTAAGTCACAAAGAATTATGTTCACCCTCTAGATTTGGAGTTATGTGAACTTAAGAATTGCTGGAGATCTTTGTCCTTGATACATTTCCACAGAAGCATATCTTGCAAAAAAAAACAAACCACCAACCCTGTTGATGGTACTTGATCTTCCAATAAAATCCTGACACTAAGCACTTTGTCTTTGGGTAGCCTGGAACAATTCAAACTGTCCAAACCAATGCTCTGGACAAGCTGCTTGATTCCTGTGCTTGTTTATTCTGAAGTAAGTCCCATTGCGTTCAGTGGAATGTACTCATTTCAATGCAATATTGAAGCTTTAACCAGAAGATACCGAAGAAGAAAAATGTGCTTAGAATGAGGGCATTTTATTGTTCATTTTATGTAAGTCAGTAATGTTGAGATCCAAGTTTAATTCAAAACTATTAAATTCAATCAAAGCCTTGCCGTTGGCTCCAAAGAGATGCCAATAACTCCCTAAGCAGGCCAGGAGAGATCTCGGCTTGCAGCTGATATGATGAGAATCTTTTGGAATAAGAGAATTAGTTAATACTAAACATTTGCTGGAGATGAGCAACAAGATTATTGCCTTCCAAAATGTGGGGTGGGGTAATGAAACTTCCATCTCTAGACTGGTGCAGAGGCCAAACAGCCAAAGTAGCACAGGAAAGCTGTCTGGTGAGGCCGGCGCTATACAGTCAGGTGGAGTTAGACAGTACATTGAATCTGGTAGTGGCAGAGCGAATGACGTGCACACAGAACTTTACTAGGAATACGCAGGCTGCTTTTGATGTGCAACACACAACTCATTAACACACCCACACAGTTATGACAATATCAGAAAGAATTCAACTGGCATCATCCTTTGGCCAGCTTGTTTATCTATTTTCACCTCCCCTCTATCTGTTAACTGAGGAAAAGATAATCCATCTGGCTAAAAAATAAAATCAGATGCAGATCTCCAAACCTGTGGGTATTCTTGTAGATTTCAGAGCAGCCAATATGGTCAAGCCTTCATCAAACTCCAAGATGATATGTTTGTGCACTGTCTGCATGGGGTTTAAAATTTCTGGATTGCTAATTGGAATTAGCCATGTCACATTTATTTGCCTTTCTTTTTAAAGCAGAAGTAACGTTTTTCCTGTGTAGGTATAAGGACAAATGATCTGTAAATAAATGTTTATAGATGCACTTGTTTCTTCTTTATAGCAGATAATGTCCAAAATACTGTTTTCTAATTCCATCATATCTTAGTTGACCTCATGAATTGTCATATTAAAGATTTTGTTTCTTCTTAAATAATTGCAAAACTCAGAAATTTCAACTTAAGATACTGTGGCTGGAATTTCACTCTAAGACTAAAAGAGCTGCCACTGAAATGAAAAACAGCAAAGTGTATAAAGGACTGGAATATCTAGGCCATAGAAGATAGGAATGAAAAGAAAAAGAACAAAGATCTATAAATAATAAAAGAACCTTCTATCCTCTTCCAGAAGTCTCTGATATGCTCAGGACTTCAAAATCAGCACAAGCTATGTTTTAAATAATAACATTGGTTCTTGCCACTTTATTCTCTCATTTAAAAAATAACCCAAACAAACAAACCGGGTTTTATAAATAAGAGTTCAACTCTTGTAGAATTCATTCATACCGATTTTTCAAATAGCCTCTGGACTTAGAACTCCCTCCAACCATCAGCTGAAATGTGCTATGCCACATGCATGCTTTTTCCTCTGCACTGCTCATTTCACGCAAACCAGACAGTTTTCGTTCCTGACACCACAAAAGTACTAAGGACTGACTTTTTTCTCAGCTCCTTTCTTTTTGCTCAGGTGCCTAGGATTTCCTTCCTGCAAAAACTGTGGAAACATCACATTCTTGGCACCCTGACTTCGTACCATCTCATATTCTCTGCCTTTAAATCCAGGAAGGAGTAAAGGAAAGTCTGGAACCCAGGCGTGCTTTTGGTCAGTTCCACTATGTGAAGTTTACAAAGCCAAATAGTTCCTCTCTCTACTTCTCCATCCCCAGTCTAAGGCTTTGGGCAATCCTTCCCTCTTCCTTTTGAATTTAGTTTAAAGCAAAACTTCCGTTTGATATGTGCAAGAAAGTAACCTATATATTTTAGAACCTTCTGCCAAAGGTGGCCAAAGCAATAGGAAGAAAACAAAGAAAAAGTAGGGTACTTAAAGCTTACGCTGCCCCCTAGCTTCCCTATGCAGTACTTACCCTGCAGCAGTCACTGGAGCAGTGGAGACACACACGCATACTTTGCAAGTGTTTTAAACCCACCGACAATAAGATAGGAGGAGGAAAAACCACATGTGCCAAAAATAGCCCATTTAAGGAAGGGGTGGGGGAGAACTTCAGAAAACTCTCTGTTTTTTTTTAAAATCATGTCCTGATTTTACACAAGTAGGGGTCTTCAAATGCTAGCATGAATTGTTTGAAATCTCATGGTTGAATTACCCCTGTCTCTCTTGCTTTTTCTTTTCCTGTATTCAACTCTTTTTCTTCTCTCCAAAGCACTATCTGTGGCAATCAGGCAACAGCAAAGTTGCCAGCAAAAAGCTGGGAGTGGGAGGCCCCTTCTAGGGTACAGGCTTTCTAATCTGGAAAAAAAAGGGAGAGAGAGAGACGGAGGGAGAGAGAGAGAGAGAAATGGGAGAGGGGGGAGAGAGGGAGAGAGAGAGCTGCCTTTTTTGTTCCTTGAAAAAAAAAATGGGGGGTGACTTAAGACAGAGAAGAGGAGATGACAAAATTGATTGGAAAAGTTTAGTGGATGGAATTGAGAAGGCAGGAGTGGATTCTCATTTAGTGCAGGTATATACTTACAAAGAAAGTGCATTAGAAGGAATGGCTGGATAAACAGGGAACAAGAGGGAAAACACTGTTCTCCTCTCTGCTGTGGGGCAAACAAGGACAAAGAAAGCTTCAGAAAGAGAAGGATTTGAATCTGGGACAGAGGAGGATCTGACTACCAGCTAACGAGATGAAGGGTGAACACCTGAAACTTACACACTTATTCAAGAATGATGTTGTAAAGATAGGAATGTGGTTCCCCCCCCCACACACACACACACTTAAACACAGCTATTCCTGCCCTCTTTTAAATGAAGACGTCTAAATGATACATAAGTATGTTTATTTGGAAATAAATTCTGGTAAAATAGGTAAGATTTAAATATAAGAAAATTTGGTATAAAAAGTATAATTAAAAAAAAGATTATATTAGGTGGCATAGACTATATTTGATCAGTATTTGATCACCTTTCCCCTGAAGATGTGCTCATTTTGGTTGCAGGGCTATATAGCTAATATTCCCATGTATTTTCCATTTCTACAGATAATGTTTTAAGGGCAGAAATAATTTCTTGAGAAATATGGACTGCTTTCATGAGTGGGCATTAAAATAAGCACATTTCCTGTCCTTATGAGGGGATTTCCACATGTGAGACTTAATTGACATTTTTCTACTTACTGTCCTCACAATATAAATTCAAAGCCTAAATTGGCAGGCATGCCTTTTTTACTTAACGCCAGACAGAGAGCCAATAGAATTCAGAAGCATGCTTTCAAATATTATGTTGGTCAAACCTATTTGTTTTATGTTCTGCATAGCCTCCACAAGTCAGCCATGGTGGGCTTAAAGGCATTCTTACTAATATGATTTTTAAAAGCTGCTCCCACTTTCTACTTTTTTCATAAGTAATAAAGGATTAGAAGAACTTGTCTCTAAGGCCTATTATTAAGGATCCCGGGTGTTGGGGAAGGGGGTGCTGTCCATAAATAATTTAAGAATCACAGCACATAATGAAACATTTCAGCCTTTATCTTTTGGCCTCTTCCTCCAGAATTACTAGTTTATTTACTGCAGAGGTAAGACACTTGACCACTGCCTTCCAGCCAAGTGCATTTTTTTTTATGACACAGAGTGAACCAGCAATAAAAAAGAACATATTCATAATACTTCCAATCTTCTGTCGACTTCTCTTCCCACTCTGCCTTCAACTGGCTGGTGAAAGGATACTTTTTAATGGAATAATGCTGGAATATATGGTTAGAAAAATTGAAAAAAATAATCTGCATTTGGCAGAAATGTCAAGAAACTATTATATTAAAAAGCAATTTACATAAATGCCTATCTAACCCCCTTTTCTCAAAATCTAGCAGACATTGAGCCACCACCTGAATTCAAAAGAAGCAGATAAACGTGGAGTTTTAAAACATTTTTTAAAGAATCTGCAATAATCCAAATGCCAAAGGCCCTTTCTATAAAGAAATAGAGGGAGTTAATATTTGTCATTTATGGGGCCTAAATTAACAGTATAATTAGAATTCACACTCAAGTAAACAAGGCTAAGAATACCTCAATAGTGAGACACCAAATGAAATTTGGACAAACCTTTAAAATAAAATAATAATGTACTGACAAATTATTATATTTTTATTTATAAATCTTCAAAACAATGTACACAATCTACTTCAGGTCTAGGAATTGTAAAGCTCATTGTTTTCTGCTATTTTCCACATTATTTGTTTGAAAAAAATAGTAATCTTGTCGACAAGGATGTTAAAAAATAATTTAGAGATATCAAGAAAATGTTTTACTTTATCTTTCAGAAAGAATCTAGTAGCATCTTTCAACACTAATGATTTATTGTAAGGCATAAATTTCATGAGCTGCAACACTTCATCAGATGAATGGTTACCTTATTTGGTTATTATAGATTTAATGCCTATGGTGTCATACACTATAGCTCATTATCAAAGTGAAACATTTTTCAGTTAAAATGTTATTAAGAACTAGACGACCCATGCCCCTGTTGGGTTATTGTTTCAGAGATAGCTAAACAGAGAAGCAGAATGACCACGGTTGGACAAAAAGACAGTGGAAGCTGAAGAAACTTCTGACTTCCTGCTGACTGCCCCACTGGGTTTCCTTCCTCAGTGAGAGAGGGAGCAAGGGGATGTGTGGGGAGGTGAATTGGGAATGATAGGTTATGTGAAAGGTGCTGCACAAGGAGAGAAGACTGTATGTGTGAGTGCAAGAGATGTCGCATGGGTCAGATAGGGCACATGGGGAGGTGGCTTGGGACAAGAAGGGTGCCTGGGGGTCATGGGGATATGTGAAAGCTGCCATATGGGTCAGGGAGAGTGCATGGGGAAGCAGCATGGAACAAGAAAGGCTAGTGGGCATCATGAGGAAATGTGAGATCTGCCACACAGTTTAGTGAGGACATGCAGGGGATGGTGTAGGTGTTGGAGGCATTCTTTAAATTAGGCCCATTTAAGCCACCTTGGTTCAAAAACTGTTGCCTTATGATGCACTGTTTTACCCTGTTAAAGGTTATGAGAGAGAGAGAGAGTTGTAATGGTGTATAGATTTGAATTTGAATTTGAATTTATTCAAATTTATAACCCGCTCCCTCTCCCCCAAGGGACTCGGGGCGGGGTACACAGCAAAATTAAAACCATAAAATATATACA
>JAOYMU010000010.1:8696505-8708145 GCA_025802295.1 Psammodynastes pulverulentus
CAAGGGAGGCAAATTGCTGGGAGGCAGAAGCTGAGGTAAGATTTTTTTTCTTGTTTTCCTCCCCCAAAAGTTAGGTGGGTTTTATACTCTGGTGTGTTTTATAGTCCGAAAAATATGGTAGATCCTACTCTGCCCCTTCCACTTTTCTCAAGGGTATCTGTAATTTTTGTCTTCTTTAAAAATGAATTTGTGGTGCTATTCTTCCATTAAATATAAGATGGAAAGAAAGTTAAAGAGAATAGGTGAGGCACAGGAATAGTGCAAACAGACGTAAATTTTGCTGGAAAGAAGCTAGAATGGCTTTTGCAGAATAATTTCATTCTTTCTTATTTTGATCTTTTTATTATGAAAAAAAATCCCTCTTTGTTATGAGAAAAGAAACAAATAGCTCATGCAAAAAGAGTGATGTCTAATACATATTGCAGTTAAAAATATGTTTTATTCTAAAAATTTAAGTGTGTGTTGACCTACATTCTTTATCCCTTTAATTGGTTTTCTTTACAAGTGGTTTGAAGAAAAGTTGTTTTTTAAAGACAATATTCTATTATGAGCTACTATCATCTTGAATAGAACTATAATGAGAACCATATCACATAGTGATGAGAAAAAGTAATGTCACATGAATAGAGCTAGTAGAGCTAGTAGTAAGATGGGGATTAATATTGAGATAGTAGAAGGTATGGTATTTAAACAAAGACTAATTTCGATTCCTTTGCCTTCAATTACAATGAGGAATAGCTATTTTAAAAGAAGGACTTTTGCAGAAAACTTTATTGACTGTATTCTGTTTTGGTAACTAACTAAAGTTGCTGTATGCTATAAGAATTAATTTTGATCTGAATGTTTCAATTTTTAGTTTTTTCCAGAGCTTTCTAACAGAAAGATGAATAGCTTAATGGGCAGAGACAGAATTATATCGGCTTTCCTCTTCTGCTGGTTTAAATAACTTTTGCTTAAAGGCCCCATTTGCTATGAGTCACCAAGTTCTTCCTACTGTCTTTAGTAGTTCCACTACTACTCTAAAGGGAACTTTCACTTTAAGAATAAATTTATCTGATGAGAAGTTTAAAACTTAAGATAATATTATCTGATATAAAAAATGAAGGAAGACTTAATTTCCAGTGGTATCTTAACTTACTTTGGAAAAGGAATGCTGGACTCAAAAGCTCATGATCTAATATGATGGAAAGCCCATCTGTAAAATTTCTATCCCTAGTACTGGTATTAGTGTTAAGAATGCATGAAAAGTCAAAGAATAAACCAACTAAACTATAGAGAGATAACAATTCTATTTTACTATAATTGCAGGATAGAGTGTAGGAATATACCACTTGCACCCCAAAGCCTCAGCTGTGGCTCACACAATATTAATTTTCTGGCTCACAAAATAATTTGATGAAATTATTACACAAATCATATTAACAATATATACTTTGTTCAAATTTAATTTAAAACAAATCCAAGTGCCTTTGTCCTGGCTCCACCCTCACTTTTTGGAAAGTGGCTAGAATGCTCACAATGGCCAAGCATAACTCTTGGCCCCAAAAGATTGCACATCTTTGGTACAGAGGGAATGTCTTCCAGTTAATCACTTTAAATCAGGCATCTGTGATGCTTTATGGAGAACTATGAGCTGTTTTGTGGGAGGGAAACTTATTTTAAAAGTACTAGGAGTTTATAGGAGTCACTATGTCTGTTCAATAGGACTTTGTGGTGCCAGAAATGCCTAAGCATTTTATGAAGCAGGAACATCCTGAAACAGTTAGGTATATATTGCCTAATTTTTGTGCACTCCCTAGAAGAATAAAATAATTTGAATCAAGTTTGGAATACAAACTCATTTCTCATTTCTCAAAAGCAACTCAGATGCCCTGGGAACAATGAGTATGCAGTCAACTTTACTAATGGAACTTAGAAGGTACTGATTGCTTCCACTCTGTCTGATATTTTGTGGTCAAATATGAGTTGAAGGATTAAAAGACCGATCTTTTAATATGCTTAATAATTGCCAGCCCATACTGTGAAAACAAACCACATTAGGATTACTGTAAAAAAGACAATTCTAGCCGCTTAGCTCATCCATAATGAAAAAAAAATGTGTTAGCTTTTGACCTTTCCTGCTTCCACAGTATTGGTAAGTGTTTTCTTACTAGGCTCTGGGACAGAACTGTAAAACTCCCAGCCTGTGAGCCTGATGTGTCATGTGCTGGCCACACCCATGCCCAGTTTAGCGAAAGGGAAAAACATGCTGCTGCTATGATGACGTGAGTTTGACACCCCTGCTCTGGGACAACAGTATGGTTATCCATGGAGTCTTCCTTTTATCCAGGAGCTATATGATTGTGTAATGGTCAGCAGCAATAAACTTAAGGAACAGGAGGATAACCCAGCACTGTTATTTGGGGAAGCGTCTTAACTTGACTTTCCCCTGTTCTTTTCAACATAAAGGAAGATCTTTGTAAAGATCTTCATCTTCTTTTGAACATAAAGGAATATCACAACAAGATCTTCCTTAATCTCTATACCAGGGCTGTCAAACTTGTGGCCTGTGGGCCAGATGCATCACATGCTGACCACACCCATGCTCAGTTTAGCAAAGGGGAGAAAGTCGCAATACGTCACGTGATGACTCCGTGACGATATGAGTTTGAAACTCCTGCTCTATGCAAGTAAAATCAAGATAAGATTCCATCTTCCTTTGCTTTTGGGAAGACCATCATGGTAGGGACAGGTCTTTTTCAGGAGAAAAGATGCTACATAACAAAATAATCTTGGAGACCTTTCTCCTTCCCCCTCTCCAATTTTTTTTTTGCGGGGGGACGGACGGACAAATTCCCTTCAGCACTTCTAGCTTTACAAAGTGATGGATTACAAGCAGTTTTCCCAAAGGTGCCCACATTACACGGGTTAATTTTAGTTGAAAGAGGCAGTTCTGCAAGTTCCTTGGATCCAAGCTTCATAGAGCAGCATAGTTCAAACTTATAAATTGCATTCAGAATCCCATTGGAAACAAAGGCAAATTCTGTACCACAGGATAATGTAATCCTGGCATCTACTGCCAATTAATATGTATGGTGCTTCATTTTTCATCAAAAATGGGAACATTAATTACTGATTCTCCCCCTGCACCTGCTCTAATGGGATATGGGGATGACCTTGGGAGATAAGGGGAAGACTCATAGGCAGTGAAGTGGTCAGATAAGAGGCAGCTTAGCCTGCAAAAGGAATGTTAGCACAGCAAACATTTCAGAAGGGACTCTTTCTAGTTTCTTGGGCTGTAAAAAGGGAGCAATATACTTTCAGACTTGCAATATTCTGTTACTCCCCTTTTATTTGGGGTGGAATCAGGGTGACTGAATGGAGCTGAGCTTTTACTGGATGGATGCCCTTCCTGACACCTATGTGGAATTTGCAGCAGACATTTTCTCTTTGTGCCCTGATAGAAAAACATCTGCCACTGCCAAGGATTTAACTCTCAACCTTCTGAGTGGGAGGTGAGCATCTTCATCTCTAGGCTACTGTGCTACTCTCTGTAAATACGGTATATAAATGAATACATAAATGATAATCACACAGATAATGAAATAAGACATCAAGAGCCAATAAAAACAAGTGACTTGATAGTATGTGAGCAAAACCTCATTTGTTTTATGGCATAAGCTTTCATAGAAATATCTTTGAGGAGTACACTCCCTGAAAATAAACTATGATTAATAAATGCAGATTTACTACCACCTATAACATATTGCTTTAAGTAAAAACATATTAATAATTCAACAGGATAATAAATATAGACCAAATCATTTAAGTGAAAACAGTAGAGTCTTATTGGACTATCAATTTTTGTGCTCCAATAAAAACTGCTATAGTACCTGGAGAACTGTTGGAGCAATGGCCTGGGAAAGATACCCATGTAAGATAGATCCCAGTTGGCAATAGGAATACTACTAGTTCCAAATGAACTTGGTTATTATGGATCATTAGTTATTTACTGTGTTGGAGTGTAGTGCAGAATGTAATCCATTTCCTCCTTAGGTGTTCTCAGAGTAGATATTTAATGATGCAAGTACTTTGCTTTACTCTGGCAAGATTTCTGTCTGTAGGTGAGGAATAATAAAGGAAACTGGGAGAAACTTGCTGTGTCTCTTTTGGTTTTTAGAGCCTAAAACTTTACTATATATGAATTATCAAGGGGTAGCCTTCATATATATATATATGAAGGTTATCCTAGATATGAACTTTGCTATGAACTAGTAGTGTGATAGCTCCAGATAGGAGAATAGGAGTTATCACACTACTAGTTCACATCGAAGTTATTTAAGTATATAACTTGAAATGGTTATTTCTAAAGATATTCTGTTCCTGAACCAGCCTAACCTCTAACAAAGTCAGCAGCAGTTAGTAATTCTTAAAGCATCACAAGATTACTTATGTTTTCACTTATTCTTGTTGCTTGGAAACATGACAATGATAATTGATCAACTAAATTCAAACATAAAACTCTTAGAAAATCAGAATATGTGGATTATGTTTAGCTATATATAATCTGGCATGCTTATAATAATGGGTTTGTGTGATCACAGCACACAAGCCTAGAAAAAATTGCAGATTAAGAGAATGAGAAAAGCCTCTTTGAAGTTCAGTCTTCCAGTGGGGAAACAGAATAAATTTGCATGAAATTGATGAAAAGCTTAGTATTCCCAGATTGTTGGGAAAAGGTACATTGTGAGCATAATGCTCTGATATGTGTTGTGATGCATCATTGGAAGAATATAAAGCCAAGACTTCTGGGGAAGAAATGGTGAAGATGGCTCCATTTTTAGCAGACAACTACGGTACAATGAAGAGTTGGTGACTCTTCATAATTCCTCTCTGGACAAGGATAAAACCTGAGATTGTCCAGAAGCTCTCGACATCAACAAGACAGCTGTCTCTGGTAGGTTTAGAGCTTTAGGAGACAAGGGAAAGTCATCTTTTTGCTCAAACCATGGTCAGTGCCTTGGAAAAAACTTTGGTTTCATATTTCTAATGACTTTGGAAATTCATTGTTAACTGCCTTTCAGCTAATAGAAACATTTGGATCAACATGTTTTACAGTACCAAGTGAGTTTCCTTCAATCTCAAAAATAGTTTTAAATATGGCCAGCTTGCCACTACCAAATCATTGAAGGACAATTTAACACAGCCAATTTGTCATGGGGACAACTCATCATGGCCAACTGGAGGAAGAGCAGGAAGGGCAGGCAGGTGGCCAGAGCGCAGAGCGGCAGTAGCGGCCAGCCAGGGGCTTCCCATCTGAGGGAGAGCCAGGAGTAGGTGGGCAGCGCACAGAGCTGCAGTAGTGGCCAGGGCCTTCCCATCAAAGAGAAAGAGCCGGGTGGGCAAGTGAATGAGTGGGCAGAGCACAGAGCAATTGGGGACCTCCCATTTTCACACACACACCACCGCTGCCACCACTGCCACTATACCAAACTCCAGGCTTTCAGAGTTTGGATTGTTTGATGGTGAAGGCAGTGTTCGGGCTTTTCATGGGCAATGATGGTGGTTGGAGCAGGCAGTGAGGAGGCAGAGGAGAATGAGCACATCCCATTTTCACACCCCCTGCTACCACCACTGATGCAGACTGTTCAGCAGCAGCAGTGTTGGAGCCATTTGGGGGCATTGGCAATGGGTAGGATAGTGGAGCAGTGGTGGCATGTGTGAAAATAAGACTTACCAAACATCTGCCAGCTCTCTCCTACCCATCCCACCCACTGCTGCTGCCCCCAAATGGCCCAAACACCACTACTATTAAATGGTCAAACTCCGAATGGCCTGAAGCTCAGCATGGTGGCAGCAGCAGTGGCAGGGTATGTGAAAATGGAAAGGCCCCGGTGTTGCCACTGCCACTCTGCTCTGTCCACTGCTTGCTTGCCAGCCCACCCACCCAGCAGCCAGCTTTCCCTACGGCTGCCTGGGGCAAGTTGCCCTTGTGTCGAATTGGCCATGTCGAGTTGTCCTGCAATGACTTGGCAGCAGTGAGTTAGCAGAGGTGATTTGCACACACCAAGCTGGCCACACCGAATTGCTCCGTTCCTCATGGGAAAATGCTTTTATTTTGAAAAATGATAGGATAAAGCTTAAGTATATATTAGCTTCTTATCTTAAAATTTTGATTTTTTTTTCAAGAGAAGGAACATATAGAAAAAAGAAGAGAATTTTGATGAACTTGAATGATCCAAGAAGTCATTCAAGAACATCTTGTGGGTTCAGCATAGAATAATTTGGGGGTGTAAGATTTTTCAATTAGGTAGCTGGCAGCAAAGGAATAAAAAATGGTGAGAATCAAAACAGCAGTTGAGTGGTGAGTGAACGGCTAATATATTTGAGCAGTAGGGGTTGTGCAGATCCTTTGAGATGTTAAGTGAAGCACCTTCTGGAACTTTGGTGAGACACCACAAAGAAGCAGCAACTTTTCCAAAGTTCTTCACAGTTGCTTTGAGGCCCTTCCAGGGGAACATGAAGTGATACATCAGAGGATCAGCACAACACTAATGGAAAACACCTTTAGTATAGAACTAATGGCCACTGATTGAGACAGATCCCTTTTTTAAAATTTGCAAAAGCCATTGGAATTGAACAATGTATAAATCTGCCAAATAAATAATAAGAAATAATTTAACCAGCAGGTCATGTTATACCCCAGCATGGCAACATTAAGAAGGTTGGCTTGTATGAAGGAGTCTCTTTTTTATATCAGCTTCTAGGGAGAAACTGGTAAAGAACTAGACAGATTTTGGATAACTGCAGATGATGTAATTGCACAATCATCCTTTAAGCAGTGAATTGTGCCAGAGAAATTACATTTATTAAGATCAGTACATGATGTGCTATAAACTAGACAACTAGGATTCAAGAAAACATGTAGCAGGTTGACAACTTTTTATCAGATGAGAATATCTTTTACATTTATAAAAAATACATAATATTCTAGTAGTCTGGTTGCATATTTAATAAACATACAATTGCCACAGTAACAATTCTGATCATGTTCCAGATTTTTTAATCCATTTAAGTTTTCCATTGTTTTGGATCAGGGGTTAGAACTCAATTGGATTGCGGCCACATTGGCACTGTGGTTGTCCTCGGTGGGGGCATGGCTGGGGTGCTCATGGCTGACTGGGCATGGCCAGGTGGGTGTGGCCAGCTTGACATCACTCACGTGGGCCAAGCAGTGTTGGGGGTGGAATACAAGGGTCTCTGGCAGGTGGGGCAGTAGGCGGGAGGGTCATCACACAGGAGGTGAGGTGAGGTGAGGTGAGGTGAGGTGAGGCGATGCAGGGGAAAAGGTGGGGATGCTGCTGCCACAAGGTGACACAAGAAGTGGAGTGGCTGGTGCCAGAAACCATCAGCCATCGCTCACTCGCTGCCCTTTGGGGAGGGCGATGTTTTCCAGCCCCTCAGTTGTCACACTCTGCACTCCAAAGCCCACTCCACTGGACTCACCATCCCAGCAGCATGCATGACAGCAGCATCAGCAGCAGGTGGAGATGGGTGGAGGGTAGGCATGTAATGCAGACTGCTGGACATGCTTACTCCATCCCACTGTTTTGGCTTCACCTTCCCACAGCATCCTACCCACTCTGCTCATGTCTACAGAGTGTGAAGGAAAACACCTGGGGACAGGAGCCACTCCCCCTGCTCCAGCATGCACGGGCATTCAGATCATAGAGCTCTTCCAAGAAAAGGAAGGCAGAGGAAAAAGGGAGATCATCTCCTCATAGCTCTGGCATTGCAATCACATGATTTCTGGGGCAGACAAGTATGGAAATGGAGAAAACACCAGTTTAAGGGACATGGTTGCCATTCAATCCAAATTCATCACAGCGGTTTTATCCCCAACTTTGCAAGAGAGCAATCAGATCCCTGCAGGCAACCAAGCAGGGAGTTAATGTGACAGAAGTGAGCAGAATGTCTTTCTACCATTAAAACAGGCACAGTTGCGCTTTGTTATGTTCCAGGCGAGCATAGGCTTTGTGCGCCTTTGAATCAGTTTTGATTCCTAGACAAGTCCATGCAGTTATCCCATCCCACTATCTGTTTTGGCTTGCGGCTGGAGAGCAGGTTGCCACTGGTCATCCTCTTGGCACCCTTGTGGGTCTTGCCCTTGACCTGCATGTTCCCCTCATGCACCTGATGCATTTTGGCCCTGCTGCTGCCTCAGTTCAACAGACCCACCCAGCCTGAAAGAGTGAAGTGGCCAGGTAGAAAGGCCACAAGTGGGGAAAGCTAGATCCCCATCAGCATCATGGCCGCGTAGTCCCAGCAGAGATGGGGGGAGGCACAGGATCATGGCTGGGCCTGGGTGAGGATCTTGCTTTCCCTGCTCATGATGGCTTTCTTTTGCCTGCTGGGCCTGGGTGTGCTCTCCCACCTCTACTCAGCCTTTCTAGCTGGCTGCTTCACCTCCTTCATGCTGGGTGAGCCTGGTGCTCTGGGCAGTGGCCTAATGGACCTGTGTGAGCTGCTGCCAACCTCAATGTAGGCAGCAACCTATAGCGGTGCCAAAGTGTGAGGGGGCTGAGGAGATGACCAGTGGTGACCTGCTCTCCAACTGCAAGCCAAAACAGTTGGGATGGAGAAGGTGGGATGATGGTGTCTGGCAGTAGTCGCTCCACATCCTCCTCACCTTGTCTTGGCCCATAGTGGCAGCAGTAGCCAGAGGCAGAGGCAGAGGGGAGAGGCACATGGTCTGGCCTGCTGGATGCACCAGGCAGTTACCTGCCCTGTCCCAGCCACATGGGATGGAGCAGGCATGTCCAGTGGTCCCCTCCACAACTCTGCCTGCTACCGGTGCCGCGGGTGCTACCGCCATGCCTGCTTCTTGGTGGGCCAGCTGCAGAGCCTCTGCTGCTGGACATCTTCCCTCTGTGCACACATACCTGAAAAACCAGTAAGCATGGCTGTCCTGGAATTGATAAGGGGCTGGCCTGTGTCACTTCAGCCTGGCACATCACACCCTGGCAGGCACACATGTGCACAAGGAGGTGGACACACACCTGGATGGGTAGGCCAGGTGTGTGTGCCCACTGGGATGGGGTGGGCCAGGCCAAAGCGATGTGGGTCGGTTCCTTACCGCTTCCAGGATAGCTGCATGGGCCGGATCTGACCACATCGTGGGCTGCATCCAGCCCCTGGGCCTTGAGTTGGACAGCCCTGTTTTAAATGGTGAATGGTTGTGCAGCACTAATTTTAAAAGAAATATTATTTATCTAAAAATTATAATATTGAATGATTTTCAAATATAAATGGAATGTTTTACTATGTGGGACACTATGAAAGGTGCGATTGGAAGAAAGGTTGAAAGGCAAAAGTTGGAAATGCTGACATTTTTATACTTTCATTTATCGGTAACATAGTTTGGAAATCGTTCTTCAAAATTATTAGCTCCTGAGGTCAGAAAAAGAATAAAATTTTTATTAACAGCATAACCAAAAATTAGGTTCCATTAATCAAGCAAAAAGGTATATGGAATATAATTATACAAAATTATTTCTCCAGTTATACATCCACTAGTTCTGAGGATAATGGGATCATAAACTCACAAAAAGTAATGAATGAACATAAAGATTATCTTAGTGAAGTTATAAGTGGAGATAAAATATGCAGTATCATAATATTTTCAAATGATATTAAATCCTGGAGATTCAGATGGACTAGAAATAGATATTTTTCAAATATACAGCAGCATCAAATAACGAAGTCTGCTCTTTTCTGTGCTCTATGATCTCAATATGGAAGGGTTAGGAAAGAATATAATAATGATAGCAAACAATAAGACTCAATTAAAAGAGACCTGACAATCTCTTGTTGTTATACTCACTTTTATTGAAAATGCTAATAGAAATATAATTTGAAATTTGAATTGCATTCATTTTAGCTAGTAATAGGTTTAGAAATTACAATTGATGGACTGCTTGAAGCATTAATCACTTGCTGTTTATAAAGATAACTTCAGGAAGTTTCATATCCGTCTATTTGAATTTTTATAAGTAAGTATTACTAAGCTCAGCACTAACAAAAAATATAACTTTAATATCTTTTAAGCAAAATTAAAACTGAATTAAAGTCAGGGTAACAAATTTCAATTTTATTATTTATTGATAGAATATTTCCACATGAGTATTCTTCCTTTCTTTTTACTTTTGTTTCACCCAATCCTATTGCATTGCTTATTTTTTGGTTTATGTTTTGCACCAAATTTGATCTTCATTTATATAAAGCTATAAACATCTACAGTATAAAGAATAAAGAAAAGCATGGCTGAGTTTAGCCATATAAAATTTGAAATGTGACTGTGATCTCCTTCAAATTAAGACAATTCATTCATATTAACAAAGTTGATTTGATTCCTATGAAAGGGCATTATTTCTCTCCAATGTTAAGAAAATAATTCCATCTGATTCAAGCTATTTTTTAAAAGAACCTTAGATGTTCAGAACTAGAGGAAACAACTTTTAGCTTCTGACCTCTCCTGTCTTCTTTTATTCCTTCATCATCCGCTTTTTTTTAAAGACCAAAGCTGATACGTTCAATAAAAAGAACAGATGTTACAGAACTTGAGACTAAATTATTGATGGAAACCTGATGTTAATGAATATATTTTGTAAAAGGATATCGACAAATTTCAACTACAGTAAAACTGAAATAAGCTGCTTAATTCTTTCAGAAGATGCTCCATCTCACCATTTATAACAATTAACCTTAGTAAGGCTAGTAGCCTGAAATGGCTGAGCAAATATAAGCACAGCTTCCAAATGGACAATTATTTAAAGTCACAGATACCAAAACACCTCAGTGAGACATTTAACTGAGCAAGATTCGAACAGCTTGATACAATGGTTAGATATGAGAGATTCCATTCTATCCCATATAATAATTGTACATGTATTTCTGGAACTGAAGGGGTAGAAGACCTGACTCATATATTATTTGATTGCTGTCTGTATAAGGGGGTGAGAGATAAGTACCTTGATTCATACATTAAACTTATGGCCCAGTGGGAAGCTCATATTAAAACAACATACCTCATGTGTGGCCAGAATTTGAAGATGACATTTAATACAGCACAGCCCCCTCTATCGTACCAGTGGACCTCTGCTTCACAGGCATATTTGATATATCCCCTGGATTCATTTGTTGTTTTGCCCATGATCTTGTGATTGGCCTGGCTCATTCCTCATTATTCATGTCTATTATGTCTTGAGGCAGCTCTGCCAGGATCCTCTGTATTCAGCCTTTGGTTGTATCTTCACAGGATGAATCTACATGCTCAACAGAGATCGGGGGGCACCATCAGTCTCTGCTCCCCGAAGGAAAGTAGTCTCTGCTCATCCTGCAGGATCTTTTCTGGTGTCTCAATGCTGGGGGTAAGCCAGTAGCAGTTCAATATGCTTGTTGATGGAGTTGTTATTGGAAAACCAGGCTTCTTTCAGTAAGCATCCTCCTTTAGTTGTATCATGAGCAATAATTTCTGCCTTTTGAAAATTAAACACATGGTTGTACTCAGTGGTGGAATTCAAAATTTTTTACTACCAGTTCTGTGGGCGTGGCTTGTTTGGTGGGTGTGGCTTGGCAGCCATGTGACTGGGTGGGCGTGGA
>JAOYMU010000010.1:8774950-8790618 GCA_025802295.1 Psammodynastes pulverulentus
TTGGCACCGCGCGTGCCGTATCCCGCCCCCGCACCTCGCCATTGGCCGCCGACACTCACTCTCGCTTTCCATTGGCCCGCGCGGGAGGAGGCTGCGCAAGCCAGCAAGTATGACGTAACAACAAAAATGATTGGGGGGTCAACACAAGATGAGGAACTGTATTAAGGGGTCGAGGCATTCGAAAGGTTGAGAACCACTGCTCTAGCAGAAATATCCAGTTGACTTACAATACTTATCTGTGGCAGTGCCAGCTCCTAGCAGGGTGAGTCTCTTCCAAATCAGGGCATTCTGAATAGTGAAGCATAGTTTCTGAGCAGAAATAGTCATTTCTAGGGGTCAGAATCGAGCCTAGGATTGAAATCCATGGGATTTAAGCTGAGGCATGATGGAAGACTTTGAATTTGAGGGTGCTAAGCAGCATTTAACTCATGGCAAATGTAATGTTACATATGAATGATCTTGGAAAACGGGAAAGGGATATTCAGAATAACAGTGAGATAAGAGGTGTCCTAGCCCACAGAAGGTATCTGGGTATGGCAAATACTCAGAAGGGACCATAAAAATTATGTTTCTTGGGCCATAAATGTGACAGTGGAAAAAATTACATTCAGACTTGCAAGATTTTATTAATGTCACCTTACACTAAAGTAGAATTAGTTCACTTGGGCATACTTTCTATCTGGATTACCTTGCAAGTCTGACAACAGTGATTTTTTAAAAAAAATGCTAGCAGCAGCAATATTTTTTTTTATATGAATGAAATTGTATTTCTTTTAATTAGGAGGAAAAATTAGAAACCTGTCTTGCTTGATATTTAGAATAAATGGGAAATAAATACCTAGGGAGAACCTCCTACCCCCAATCTTATGTTCAGTCTGTCTTTATATTATTATCTATTTTTACTTGACTAATATCTTTGTTTTTCCACCCCACATTTCTCCAAAGATCACTGTGTCCATTACTATGATCTTCGGAACACTAAACAGCCCATTATGGTCTTCAAAGGGCACCGCAAAGCTGTTTCATATGCAAAGTTTGTTAGTGGAGAAGAAATAGTCTCTGCGTGAGTATTGTAAAAAGCTTCTACATTTTCCGATTCTTGGTGAATTTCAGAAAAACCATTGTTTTGCACAGCTTATGAGCGAGATTGCATGCACATACTATGTGTTTGTGTGAACTGTCAACTTGCACAGCAGATTCTAGTACTTTTATTAAAACAAAAATAGAAAACTGTTTCTCACTTCTTTTGAATCCAGAGTGTCTCATTAGTGCTGAAGAAACTGAGAAAGATATAGCTATATAACTAGTACTTTTTGTTTTGTTTAGTTCTTGTCTGTTCAGCCACACTTTTAGGAGTTGCCAACAAGATACTGAAATAAATGCTTAGTTCTGTGAAGACTTAAACTCACGTTTCTTTTTAGCACAGTAATTACTGAAGAAGTGGCAATATTTGATTCCATTGTTTTTCTACAAGGTAGATTTTTTACTTGCAGATGTTCTAAGAATTGCAGGAGTGCCCTCATATGGTAACATACAACCTGAGATTTGCTGCATTTGAAGAGTTGAACTTTGGAGACTTAGGCAGCAATCATTTGGTCAAATTAAGGAGTAAACAATTAGCAGAAGGCAATTTATGTAATGATTGAACTACATTTGGAATTTAAAAACACTCCAGGCAAAATCTTACTGTTTAGTTTAACTTAAGTGTTAGTTCAGAAGACTGAAGAGAGGCATATCAGTTTTTAGGTACATGAATGGAAGCAATAGGGATTTTTTTTTTCTGTTTTGCCATTTAAGGCTGAGAGTGACTGGCTAAAGGTCACCCAGCTGATTTGTGCCTATGGCAAGACTAACTCATGGCTTCTCACTTTCTAGCTTGGGGCTTTAACCACTACAGCAAGCTGGCTCATAAGCATGATAGTCAGGAACTAACTAGAAATAACGGGTGCAAGTTGCAGCTATCTAGATTTTGCTTAAATGTAGGCAAAAATGCCCTGATACTAAGATCTGTACAGGTAGTCATGGTGGTACACTGGTTAGAATGTGGTATTGCAGGCTAATTCTGCTGACTGCCGATTCCCAGCAGTTTGGCAGTTTGAGTCTCACCAACTCAAGGTTGGCTCAGCCTTCCATCCTTCTGAGGTTGGTAAAATGAGGACCCAGATTGTTGGGGGCAATACGCTGACTCTGTAAACCGCTTAGAGAGGGCTGGAAAGCACTGTGAAGTGGTAAATAAGTCTAAGTGCTATTGCTATTGCCTTGATTTATGACCATTTGTTTAATAACTGTTCAAAGTTTAAGCACTGAACAAAGAGACTTAAGACCAGTCCCTGAAGTTATGGCAGCTATATGGCTTCACCCTGCATTGCAGCTCAGAGGCTTCTTGGAGCCCCAGAGTCATGGTATGCCAAGAAACTCAAGAGTCAGAGCCTATTCCTTCCATGGCCTCCCTGAACTCATGCTGTACTACAGCAGGACTCCAACTTGCACACGGCTTGCACTGGGCCTCTGAAGGCTTCCTCTTCCTGCAGTAGCTTCCATGCGCTCTCTTGCTTAACGACTCCATGTGTATGGAGTTACAAAGGCAACTAGGACTGCTGTGTTTGTTGTCGCTAAGTGATGTGGTGGTACATGGCACTGTGTTTTATGACCATTTTATGTAGTGATGGAAATTCTAATCCCAATTGTCATACATTAGGGGTTACCTGTACAATAATGGAACAGTGTACTATGTACATTTGGGTTCATTATCTCTAAAGATTTTGAAAAAAAGAGTCAGATCAGCTGTATTGTGGATGGTTTAATTGGTTTTACTCACATTAAGGAAGGTTGGAGTAGATGATCCTTATCATCCCTTCCAAGTCCACAGTTCTGTGATTCTATATAACAGGTATTCTTTGGGATTCGTTCCAGTGGCGTAAGCCTCAATGAATTAAATGTAAGAGTAATGTTATGTAAATTTCAGTAAATTTAACATGGTTTTACAGGAAAATGTATCTTGGGATTCTCCATAGCTTTTTGTTTTTCTATGAATATGTATTGTGTAATAAGTTACAAGGCTATTGATTCTAAAGCTGACTTCTTTACTTGAAACAAGTTTCCCTTACCTCTTACAAAGGACTTAAAGTATTTTTGATTGGAAAACAAACCTTTGCAGAACCCAAGCAGTGGTTTCTCTTGAATGCAGCTTCCCTCTTTGCTTGCATTGTCCCAGACACAGATGGTACCAGAAATGTGTTTTCTGCCTAACTTAAGTTTTACACTGTGCTGATTTTGCCTATCTGGGAGTCTTTCGTAATTTCCAATTTATTTGTAGGTTTTTATCTTTGTTCTCAGGTCAACAGATAGCCAGCTAAAGCTATGGAATGTAGGGAAGCCACATTGTTTGCGTTCTTTTAAGGGTCATATCAATGAGAAGAATTTTGTAGGCTTGGCATCTAATGGAGACTATATTGCCTGTGGTAAGTAAACAGCTGTTTGAGCAAAGAAATTTAAATTTAAACTGTCAAGTTTAAACATTTATCAATGTCAAGTTGATAACAATATATTACAATAAAACTGAAAATGCTATGAAATATCAACAAAATCATTGAATGGAACCATCCCCTTTCTTGATAAAAAAGAAATTCTTAAGTTTAAAAATATGCCTAACAGCTGCCTGCCCATCTGTTTTCAAGAAATGTAAAAGAACAAGGTTCAAAACTTTGAGAACATACTTAGAAAATGTTTGTTTATCCCAAATCATTATAGTTCAAACCAACTAGAAAAACTGAGTAATCTCAAACTTCAAAAAGACAAGGAAAAGAACTATTATTCAATTTTCCAGTTGGTAACATAAGGTAACCTATAGTCCAATAACATAGCTTACTGTTCTTTTCAATAGTGAAAAATATCCCGTCCTTCAACGTAATCTCCTTTGGTCTGTATGCTGGACTTTTATCACTTCTTATCTTCTAAATCCTTTGGGGTATTTCAGCATTCTCCTTGAACTCTTAACATCTAATGCAGGTCATAGAAAATTTCTTCTGGCATCTGGAGTCATGCCATTGCACAAAAAAGTTGCAAATGTTACATCTTCAGATGTATGCGTCTTAAATTATATTAACTTTGGTAGTTGCCACCTTCCATTCACTTTCTGAGTATTGAATACTTGGAATGAGTTGGTTATATCAAATTACACATCTTGTAATTAATCTTTATATTAGAGTTTTCTACTTTAACCAAGGACAGTTTTAGCGGAAAGTTTAGATTGAGCTGGAACTGACAGAAATAAATATTGTAAATCAACCTATATTTTTGTTTTTGGTTGTAGGAAGTGAAAATAATTCACTTTACCTGTACTATAAGGGTCTCTCAAAGACACTGCTAACCTTCAAATTTGACACTGTCAAAAGTGTCCTGGACAAAGACCGTAAGGAGGATGACACAAATGAATTTGTCAGTGCTGTATGCTGGAGGGCACTACCAGATGGGGTAAATATTTTGCTAATTTTTTTCTTCTTATCAAGGAGCAAAATAATCTGCAGGCTATTTATTTGGATTAACCTCAGTCTAGTTATGAACATGTCAGATTAATTGAAGTTTTCATTTTGGATCCTTTAATGACCAAGATTAGGCTTTCTCAAGAGTAATAGCAACTACTACTACTTCTACTATAAGCAGATGTTAATCGATTATCCAAACAGATATCACTGGACTATTATGCAACAAATATTGCCTTTGACCTATATCAGGGTTTGTTACTTTAGAATTTAGTAGCTTTTCTCTTTCGACAAAGATTGTTTTTATTTTTTTCTTTGAATAGTGGTTTTAGTATATAGATAATTTCTTAGCTATGACCGGGGGACTCTTTTACTCCTAACAAACATAGTGCCTTTTATTGCTTTTTCAGCCCAAATAGATGCCTATTAAGTATCCATAGCCATCATAAATGGTTGCCCCTCCTCCCAGTCACATGGCTGCATGTCAACAAGGTCAGCTTTATGACTGGTTGTAGTATTGTGTGGTCACATGACCTTGATTCATAGTACTTTTTGCTGGTTTCCAGCAAAAAAACGGCCATTCAAATGAATGGGGTCAGTTAAAAACCATCACATTCGCTTAACCACCACCATGAAAAAGGATAGAAAATTAGTTCTGGTCATCTGGATGCCTCGACTTGTGATTGCAGCAGTTCACGGGCTCAATTAGGGTCATAAGTCTGTAGCAACAGAGGTTATTTGAGTTCATGAAACTTTAGAATTCTAAGTTAGTACTTGTGCTCTGAATGTCATGTTTTGGTAAGTGGGGTGGGGAGGATACTTTGTTTTTTACCTATTTCCTTAGCTTTCTCTGAAATTATTCATTTTCCATTTTCATATGGAATATTGTATCTTCTTTCTGGTTGTGCCAGAAAACAGTCTTTGCAGGTTTATGTTGTTCAGGAAATATGCTGTATTACTTCAGTGCTCTGTTATTCCTTTTAATTATAGCAACCAATTTTCTCTTTCAACATTACTCATTTTTGCCTGCATTTTAATGCTGAGGTTCACAGGGTAGAAGCTGGAGGTGAAAACCTCTTCTGTCTGAATTTCCACATACTGACCTGACCTCATGCTTTGGACAGTGGCTTGGCAGTTCCTGCTGCCACTATCAATCCTTTGGAATGTTTCACCTGGTATGTGAGAGAAATAGAGCTTTCACACTCTTCGCTGCCTTTCCAGCAATTAAAGGTTAAAATGCAAACATTGAAATAACTTTTATAGTATCATGTAGCATAGAGGTATGTTAGCTAGGGATCTCAACCTTCTTCTCCCCAGGGAGTAATAGAAATAACCCAATCATATATAATAATTAAAAAAACAATGTAATTTCCTAATCTCTACTCTTTAAAACATACAAAAACAATCACTGTAGTGAAAGATAATTATGTTGTTGCCCAGATCATGGTAATACAACAACTTTTGAATTAGTAATGAAAGAAAAAAACAAAAGCAAATGTAATTTTCAGTCTGCTGCAAATAAAAGAGACCACAAGAAATGTCTAAAAGTGTCTATTAGTGATCCATAATAGTGAAAATATTGGACTAAGTCTTCGAAAGCTTGGATTCAAGTCTATCCTCAGGAATGGAAGCTTACCAGGTGACTTTGGGCTAATTATGCTCTCTCAGCTTCTCCACTTTCCAAACAAAGTATTGGTTCAATTATTCACTATTTTTTAAGAGTGTTTCTAGGGCCTATGTTGGGCCTTTCATGATTAGAAATATGAAAATAATTAAGTCAACTGGGGCATGCGATCTATTGGAAAACTAACAAAATCTTGTGAAGATTAACACTCCTCATGCATTGTTTTGGGAAGAAAGTTCAGGGACACTAGGGAGGTCAAAAGAAGCTAGAAACCCCACCCTTTGCATTAATTTTGCATCCAGGGACAAAGATTTAGGGCTTCAATCACATGTCACAATCATCATCTTGATTATTATTTTAATACACATCCCAGGGATGCCAAGAACATAGACCTTAAAGCACCTTTTGGGCAGTTAAGACTAGTAGTCCTCAACTTATGACAGCAATTGGGACCAGAATTTCCATAGCTAACTGATATAGTCATGCTACCACTAATGTAGCAACAGCAATCCCTGGTCCTAGTTGCCATCATTAACCAAATCCCATTGTGATTAGGCAAGGAAATTTCTTGCCAACTTCTCACAACCCAAAGCATTGGGGAAGCTTGTAGGAAGTTCAAATCCCAGGGGTGTAGACAGATAAGTGACTGCTGTGGTCCTTTGGGGAAGGACCAAAGAGGGTGTGAGAGATGGTTAATGAGACTGTATGTAAGAGGCATGGTGCAGTTTGGGCCAGGAAATGTGCAAGAGGGGTGCATGGTCAGGGATAGTATGAGGGGTGTGTGTTAGGGAGGGTGAGAGAGGGGGTACATGAGGTGTGCATTGAAGATAAGAGGTGGTGTGCAAGAGACATGGTGTGGGTCCAGAAAAGTGCACAAGGGTGTGATGAAGGCATGGTGTAGGTCAGGGAAGGGTTGTGCGATGTGCAAGGATGCAAGAGAGGTATGTTGAGGGTTGGGAAGGATGTACAGATGGGTTCAAATGGCTGGCATAAGCACAGAGTGCATGGGAGGGAAATGTGTGGGCGTGGGACACTTATCCCAGTGACTTGTGACCTTCCCTGCTGGCTTCCCCATTGACTTTCTGAGGAAGCCAGCAGAGAAGGTTGCAAATGGCATTCACGTGATCAAAAGTGCTGCAACCAGTTGTAAGGGCAAACAGGTTAAATGCCTAGATAGGAATTGCATGATTGTGGGGTTGACTAGAACTCTAAGGGCCGATCGTAATCATGATTCAATTAGCCCCACCGTAACTTGGGATGCTTGCTGTCCCAATGGTTTCATGCCAAGGACTACCTGTATTATTTAATCATAAACCCACAATGAAAACTGAGAATATGAAGCTTAGCAATACCATTGTGAGAGAGCCAGTTTGATATAGTGATGGGGGCACCACACTAGAGGCAAGGAGACTATGAGTTCTAGTTCCGCTTTACACCCAAAGCCAGTTTGGGTGACCTTGGCCGAGTCAATCTGTCTCAGGAAGAAACTAAGAAAACATAGGCAAATAATTTCCAAACATTTGCCAAGAAAATTGTGGGGTCAAATTCAGACAGTCACCAGGAGTCTTGACTAAAGACTGACTCTAAGGAGACCCCAGTCATGGTGCATCTTGGAGCTGGGATATGGGTTTCCAAATGCATTAGATTCAATTACATTTAAACAAAGGTCCTTTTATGCTTCTGCTGATGTTGCTTTAAAATAGAACACATAGGTATTAACTAAGTTTATTGTAAGAAGACTTATTTCGGCTCTTGATGCTCAGAGTACAGGCATTATATATAAGCCATATGATTCCATAGATTATGCATAGCTTCAATTTATTAGCATCATTATAAAAGAAGTCATTTAATCGGTATGTTCATTGTAATATTTTAAATAGGTTAGCCTGGAAAGAAAGTAGAATTTAAGTGTTTTAGAAAACTATCTGGAAATTAAGATAAGAGAAAATAGAATGCAAATTAGTCATAAAAATATCTAGAATCCTTCCAGAGAGAAGCTCTGAAGTAATGGTAATAGGGAATTGTGGAAAACTCATAAATTTCAGTTCTACTGAAGGGGCCAGAATTATTGGTTTACTTAAATCAAGTTCAGTTAATTGCATAGTTATTCTGCATCACTGAAAAGGTATTCTGTTAACAAGCACACTAAGAAAGCTAGAGCTGAAAAACTACCGTTCCATACTTTAGAATTTTTAAGAGAATATAAAATAGAACTACTAGGTAAAAATACCTTGTGATTTTATACCGGTATGTTCATTTGCTCTTTTTTGGTTTTTATTGAGAAATGGGGCTAATTTGAATTTTTTGACACTTGAGGAACACACTTTGTAATAATCTGATCCAGTGGTGGAATTCAAAATTTGTTACTACCGGTTCTGTGGCCGTGGCTTATTTGGTGGGTGTGGCTTGGCAGCCATGTGACTGAGTGGGCGTGGCTTGGCAGTCATGTGACTGGGTGGGCGTGGCCAACTCAATGTCACTCATGTCAAGGGGTGTTTTGTGGGCCCCTCCCCTCCCAGCCATGCCTTGTCACACCCTCCCAGCCATGCCTCAATGTATCTATAGTTCCGTAAAAATGTTCACCTTCTTCTTGCGGGACATGCTGGCGCTGCTCAGGACCTTCACCGAGGGGGAGGGTGACCGCGAGACTCCCGGCTGGAAAAACCAAGCCCAGCGCCGCTTCTGAGTGCCACGTCTTCACTCCGCCGGGGGCAGACGCGCCTGTTGCAAGGCCGTCCTGCACTCCCGCCAACATTTCTCGAGGCTCAGTAGTGCCAGCCATCAGTCAGATGAGGGGAGCCGTCCGTCCGCCCATCGAGTGGAGGGTAGGTGGGTGGGTGCTGGTTGAGCTCCGCTGCCCCTCGGACATGCCGCCCTCGCCAAGGCCAAGTGGCCCCCCGTGCCCGCCGCTCACCTTGAAGGCGACGTTGTGGAATTTGCTGCTGCTGCTGAGTGAGGGCCGGCTAGGAAGCATCCCCCCATTGGCCGCCCGTGCCCCTGCCCTCCCGATGACGAAAAGGTGGCGGCAGCAGTGGCTCTCTCTCTCTCTCTCTCTCTCTCTCTCTCTCTCTCTCTCTCCCTCCTTCCCTTTCTCTTTCTTTCTCTCTCTCTGCCTCTCTCACTCGCCCGGCCGAAAGTGAACAACCGGGCAAACCGGTTCGGGGGCGTGGCCAGCCAGGGGTCACTACTGGTTCGGCGACTCAGGCCCAAATTGTGCCACTGGTTCTGCCGAGCCGGTGTGAACCGGCTGAATACTACCACTGAGCTGTTCCTGTCATATAAAAATAGTAGACATCCATCTAGGCAAAAAGCCACAAAATCTTATGCAACAGGTGTGATGATTAAGATAGGGATAGAATGGAATGACAAAAGTTGAAGTCTTCACTTGACTTGATTACTTAACAAAGGTGATCTTGATAGAATAAAATGAGGTTGCGTTAGGGTTTCTAAAAAAAAGGATGATATAAACATAATTACAATACATTAACCAAACATCCAGAATTGTGATTTAGCGATAATCTCTAAGAGTAGCATCCACCAAATGTTTTTTTTAATCTATCTACAGGCATTATAATCTGGCATGATCTGTTTTAAAGCTGATAAGGATACAAATAAAGAAATGTTGCAGGTCTACTATGTAATTGAATATTGAACTGAACTAAAATTAAAATATGGTATAAATATGTGAAAATAATAAAAGGAAAACAAAGTAAAAAATAAACATTTATTTAATAGATATTTCAAAATGTATTCTACATTCTGTATACCGTACAGTTGTGCCATAAAGCATACTGTGGGTAATTTGTTATGTATTGAAATTTTTATTTTTATGTGTGTTTAATTTCAACAATGGGATATGATTGATGATTTGTCTTTAAGGACTATAACTACTAAAAGACAAAATCTTTTGGCATTTTTCCTTTTCCTTTATCTCTTGTACTGCATATACAAGGAACTGTGATGATCTGCATGCAAAATGCACTATCTTGTAACTAATTCTAGGTGGCTCCCAATAAAAGGTAAAAAATTGTGCATAAGAAAAGATTCCAAGTACTAGCTTTAACTCTTTTGGACAGAGAGAGTGGATATCGTTCCTGGGATCTGTTGGATACACTCTCCCATCATGGGAGCCACAATCATGAGTATTCCGACTGTTACTGAAACCACTTTGGCCTTTACTTTGCAAGATGGATAAATAACTATCCACAGATTTATATAGAACAGGAAAAAGCAGACTACATTTTAAAATCTTACAAGACTCAAAAGATAGAAGTAGACTTGGTTTCCCAAATTTAAATTATATTACTATGCATGTTGCTTGCCACAATTTTATCCATAACACAATGGATAAAATTACTAAATAGTAGAATATCAATATTAAAAAGAGCTGATCAAGCCAATGGATTTCATGGATATTTGTTTATAAGGAAGAAAAGAAGACAGAAATCTGAAAGAATGTATTATAAGACAAAGTTGATCAAAATATGGAATTTCTTAAAGCTAGTAATAAAGTTCAACAATTTCATCTCCAGCCTTCAAAGGATTTCTATTTTGAAGATAACTACAGCAAGAAAAGTATAATTACATGTTGAAAATGGGGATGGGACAGCTTTCAAAATGTAAAATATTCATGTTCAAAGGCACTTTGAAAGTTGTGCAATCAAGAGGATAAAGGAAACTGCATCTAAATTGAACACAGCAAAAATATGCTGTTTTCTCAAAAGGTTCTGTATGTTGGATTGGTTTGCTGGCTGAATGTTGACTTTTTAGAATCTTCAACTATTTTTTTAAGTTTCTGTATGTGTATTTTCTTGATTCCTATTTGTTATGAAAATTCAGTGTTTTAAAACTGCAATGACTTTAAGCTGTTTGGTTTGGAACTGGGTTGAGCTTCAGTATGTTTGCATGCTTGTTTATGTTTAAGGATGGAATTGCTATAAGAAGTGGTTGGCTTGTTCAATGTTACAGACTTACTCTGTTTGTTTGGCACTTCTAGTATAAAAAAGAACAGTTCCTTTTCTTTCTTTTTATTGTTCGACAAAAGGTTATCCTAACTGAAATTTTGGATCTGGATAATCTAGAACTATACCGACTACAATCTGACCTAAGCTTACTACACAAAATTATTTGCTACAATGTCCTACCTGTCAATGACTACTTCAGCTTCAACCACAACAATATATGGGCAAACAATAGATACAAACTCAAAGTAAACCATTGCAAACTCGATTGCAGAAAATACGACTTCAAAAACAGAGTGGTCAATGCCTGGAACTCATTACCTAACTCTGTTGTTACATCCTCAAACCCCCAAAACTTTAACCTTAAACTGTCTATCGTAGACCTCACTCCATTCTTAAGAGATCTGTAAGGGGGCGTGCATAAGCGCACCAGCGTGCCTACCATCCCTGTCCTAGTTCCCATTTATTCGTACTCATTTATTATGTATATACTTATACCTGTTTATACTTATATGTTTATATGTTAATACTTATACTTGTTTTCTCATACATGCTTGACAATCAAAATAAATAAATAAAATAAATAATTCATGATTGTTCTTTTTCATCTGTGTTGAGGAATTAGGGAGAAATGGAAGCTGTGAACACTTGGGTTTATATTTATTGGCGAAGTCCTGCCAGACTAGGGTATCACCTAATGTGTGTGTATGTGTAGTTTTGTGTGTGTGTGTGTGTGTGTGTGTGTGTGTGTGCAATCTTATTCCAGTTGGAGTTAAACAACAGCTGTGAGCACACTGCCTTTCTTTGGCAGTCAACCAGCATCTGCCACACTGCCAAAACCCGCACAACAGACATACAACATACTATATCTGTTGCCTGAACATGGTAACTTCTAAGTAGATGAGATGGCAGTCCCTGCTGACTGACATCTGCAATGCAACTTATATTTAAATGGAGAAGGAAAGGGTGAATATAAATAAATAAATAAAAATAGAAGTTCAGTATTTTGGGGTGGAATTTGGATCTTGTACTTTAATTCAATACTGTTTAACAAAACAAAGCAGCTCAAGAGGTGTGCGTTTCTTGGAGCAGAAGTGAAAATGCATTGATTGCTCTGATTGTGAAAAACAATGTCAAGCCAACAGGGCCCTTGTATTACTACATTTTATACCCAGGATTGGTGAAGTTATGCCAAATGATTCCTATTAGCATCTCCAGCAAGATGCTGGGCCAGGTAATGCATAGGAAACTAACTGCGGCTTCCTTAATTTTTGTGAGAGTCTTTTTCTTTTAAAGTTTTCTGTTTTGTTTAACCCAGTTTCCTTGTTATTGAAATGGCAGTGGGAGTCAGAGCAATATCCACAGCATACTGTAACAGTGCCAAAATAGCAACCAGCAACCCTGTATGGTGGAGTTTTTTCACAAATGCCTTGTCATTTGCCTCCTGTGTGATCTTGTTACAAATACCCATTGGTAGCTGGCATAAACTGTCCTATGTTTAACTTCACCAATCCAGAGTGTAAAATGTAGTAATACAAGGGCCCTGTTGGCTTACCATTGTTTTTCACAATCAGAGCAATCAAAGCATTTTCACTTCTGCTCCAAGAAACGCACACCTCTTGAGCTGCTTTGTTTTGTTGAACAGTATTGAATATATTGAAATGCATTCAGCTCAGAACGTTTAACAAGGTACGCTGGATTATCTATTTTCTGCAGAGCTAGGAGCAAAATAAGCCTTCTGTTTTGTGCACATCCTTAATTTTTACTGCGCTTCAGTCACCTAACTTGTTGTGTTATCTGTCTGCTAAGTATTCTATAAATTGGTCACCATATGGTGTGAATTTTCAGCAGGTCTACAACTTCGGTTTTTCTCTCCAGCAACTGGTTCTAGTTAATCATGAAAGAATTGCATCCCTTCAATGGATTGCATCCAGCTTCACAGTAAAACTGGCAATAGAACCTAAGCCAACTGAAATAATTTTTGGCAAAGTCAATTGGCCTTTTAGAGTTCCTCATAAAATTTGTGAATGACTGCCTACACAGATGGCAGAGAATTCATTTCTGGAATCATGGTCTGAATTATCTAGATAAGGGACTCTTGGCAAGAGATAGGTTGCACTGCAAAAAATAATTTTGTTTAAAACATGGCATGTTACAATAGGATAGCTCTTAGATGAATGCTGTCTATATTGGAGATAAAATCATTGAAGACATGCCACTGTACAAACAAGAGGGAGTGTTGTGGTAATAGAGACAATAAAGCATTAAATAAAATAAAATAAATAAAAAAGAACACTAACTCTAAATTCCTGGCCTTCATTGTCTATACTCTATATGCTAATACTCAGAGTATGTGAAATAAACAAGATGAACCTGGACTATTAATACAGAAAGGCAAGTATGATTTAATGGAAATGGAATGGAATGGGACCCATCCTGTAATGGAAAATATATAGGAATGGTTCCATGGTTGATATATAGCAGCTGAAAAACGCAATTTATTCAAACACAACAGGAGTAAAAGAAAGGGAAAAGGAATTGCACTTTATGTTAAAACCAGATACTCCTGTTCAGAAACACAAATGATTAAAGGGGGAAATGCTGTAGAGACCATCTTAGCCAAAGTAAACAGAGAAAAAATAAAAGTGATGTCACTGTTTCTGTTTGCTGTAATTTGCTCAAGGAGATAATGCCTTCCAAAAGCTAATAGTTGTCCTTTCATAGACACCTGAAACAATAATGATGCATAACTTTAATTATTCTTGCATCTTTTGGGAGACAAACTGCCAGGTATGATCCATCCGGGAAATTCTTGAATTCCTAGTGATAACTTTTTCCTTGAAAGGGTAAAAAGCCATATGAGAATTAGCTCTTCTTGGCTTGGTACTAACCAATAGGAAAGATTAGCTGAGGAAATGAAAGCAGTTGGAACAGTCAGAAGAAGTGATAATTTAATGTTAAGAACATTTTATGTTCACAAAACTTAAATGCAGAGTAAGTATAGTATGTATCACAGATTTCAAAAGGGGGGGGGGAAATAGTGAAAAATATATTTCTAGTGAAATGTGACATTAATTCTTGGGAAGATATTGGATAAAATAATAAAATATCCATTTATAAGCACCATGAAATAATAGTTTTTATCAGGTCAACATGGATTTGTTATGAACAAATTGAAATTGTTGAGCAAGGCAGTCACATGGGTGCCTCACTTAATAGCCTCCATGACTTATCATCAAATTCCAGGTGCAATTGTGATAGTAAATTGAGGATTACCTGTACCAGGTCTCAAAACGCAAATTATTTTTTCACTATTATCACCTAGAAACAAACTGAGTAAGCACTAATAAGCTAGTTAAAAACCAAACCCAAACTCCTCCTTTTTTGAAATGGAATTTGCTGGTTAAAATTTTTCTTCCATCATACTATGGTAAAACTGATAGCACTTAGTGGAAGCTTTGCTATTAAAACTTGGAAACCATTTAGCAATATCTATTTATTTCTTGACTCAGTGATCTGAAGTAAGCATGCCCTGCCCTACTGTTAAGGTTGATGGAAGCTAGGCTTATGCATCAATGGGTAATAAGAATTTATTGCTGGAAAGAGAAGCTTAAGTGCTTGCTATTTTTCAAATGCAGTTATGGCAAATACGATGCAAGGAAGGGAAACGATCCTCTGTAATTAATTTTAAACATTTTTTCCTTCCAACTCCCTCTGGGTAACAGTATCACTGACAGATATTAAGTTAGCTAGGATACACATTAATGGATTTATAAACTGCTATGATGCTTACCAGAGACTTATGAGTACACTACCATCTAAAATCAGGGATGGAGAACTTATGTCCCTCCAAATATTGCTATATTACAATTGTTCACCATTAAACACATTGGCTAAGGTTCCTGGAAATTTAACAATATTTGAGGAACCACAGATACCTCATCCAAATCACAGAATGTAATATAACCATTTACAAGGATAAAGCTAGAACAATGAAAAAAGTGCAGGGCATTCAGCTAATTTTTTTTCTTTTGTCTAAAACTTCCAAGAACCAAGAGTTTATTTTTGGAGCCTTCTTGACAAGGATTAAAAGTTGATAAAGGGTATATTCCTTCTGCTTATTCAACAAAAGTAAGTTATTGATTGCTGCATTAGAGGCCAGGTCTAGGAATGTGAAAATTTCAAGCTTTCTCTTTTCTTTCTCACTTATCCTATGAAATAAGAACCTGCTCAAAAAGCATGAAAAGTTCACACCATTACTGGCTTGTGTGTGAAGCTGCAAACATTTCACAACTTTTTAATTTCAGGTTGTGTGAGACTTAAAAGTGTTAATCTGCTTGTAATTTTTCAATGTAACACTGTTCATATGTGTCCTTCTCACGTTCTTCTTTTCTGAAAAAGAACAGTAAGATTTGAGTTTCTGTTAAAAATGTCATTATTTTTCCCTCTAACCAGCTATTGTTAATTACACGAGGCTGGCTTCAGGGAATTGTCAACGCCTCCTTGATGGAGGGTGTCCTTCCCACGTCCCTGAAAGAGGCGGTGGTGAGGCCCCTCCTCAAGAAGCCTTCCCTGGACCCGGCTATTTTAGCAAACTATCGC
>JAOYMU010000010.1:8973488-8983512 GCA_025802295.1 Psammodynastes pulverulentus
GCCAATAGTTTCCTGATAATGTCAACAAAAGAGACATGGACAAATCAACTTCCTAAATCCAATAAAATTTTAAAAATAGTTGTTATAATCCACTATTGGTGAAATGTTGTGGATAGTGAATCATAAAAACAAAGTATAATATAATTCCGCTATAACAATATTACAAAACAGATGAAGCTTCCCAAGTCTTGCTGGGGTTCAACATTTATTATTATAGTGAAATTTCTGGAAGATTTATTATTAATAATGGCATATAAAAGGCTTTCGAACTTGTGCATCGTTAAGGACTTTGACTGGGTTTGTTCATGAATTTTTAATGTTCTAGAAAATGCTGGATATATTATCAAATTAAGGATATTGATTTTTGTCATGCATTTTACTTACTGAAGTCTGCCACATTCAGTGTTCACACACATAAACAAACATACAAGGAGTTCAACGAATAATACCTTCTGCATCAGTTATTTGAGATATGCATACCACAGGTTGGCCTACATAGTGTAACCTAATTAATGTAACCGGAATGTCTTTTCCCTTCACAGGCTGGACAAATAATAGATCCATACTTAATCTGCACTAGAAATTAATTTCTCTCTACAAATCATTTTAAAGGATTGCTTATATTTCAGGAGCAGCATCCATAATACTAAATGTCCATTGTTTTATTTGAAATTATTCTGCAGATTTAAAAAAAAGAATAAAGAAACGATTCCCAGGAGACAAGAATAAACTTTACACAAATGACAACTGTCAGATTCTGTCTGACTTTTCCAGGAGCCCTTTTATGCCACTCTGGCTCATACTGAGAATTAGTAGACAACCCATCATAATTTCAGCTCCAATGCAAAGTGAAATAGATTCATGAGAATATTCTACTCCTAGTGAAATAATGACCATTTGAAAAGAAGCATATTAGAAGTTAAGTGGAAGGTTGCTGAATGTCAAAGATATGGAGTGTTTATCTATTATACATTTTCCACATCCAAGAATTTCAGGAAAATAAATACCTGCCAGCAAAATTAGCAGAAGGAGCTTCTGAAAAATATTTGGGATAATATGTAAATTAATTTCAACTCTGAAGTGAACTATTTTGGGGGGTCCCAATTGGATTGCAGTCACATTACAATGCTGATTTAACTTGGTCTGAAGCACCAATATTAGACAGCAGTAGTCCCTCCTGTTATATTCTGACTATCTGGAATACAAGAGATTTTACCTTTTTCTGGTTACCTTTTTCTGGTATGATCCATTCTCATTCCAAATATGCCCATTTATTTTTAAATGGAATCAAAATTAAATTTTGATTTCATGATTTTTTTCCAATCCTGTTTTTAAAAAGTAATTATTTATCATATGAAAGCTTGCAGTTTGCTATATGGTTTAGAGATGGCATTTCTAGAGTGATCTTGCTGTCTTCAGGCACAGAGAACTGTGATATCAGTATCCATGTTGGATCTTCCTGGCAAAGCAGAAATGACAAAAGATAGTAGTTGGATACGGTCAACTTTGAGCTAGGACATTTAACCATTGTTTATGGGGGAGAACAATTCCTTCAATGAGAAAGTTATGAATCAAGGGAAGAAGAAGCTCAACTCTGGCCTTGAAGGTCCGCTATGTTGTCACATGAATTGATGAGCTATGGAGAGATATAATTTATTTTTATTTTTTCAATTTCTGCACCACCTATCTCAGCCAAGTGACTTACAATTTTAAAAAATCAAAAACAATAAAATGATAAAAACAACCAAAAAATAATTGCATACAGCAGCCAAAATAATTAATGAGTTAACAGTAAAGCCAAGAAATGGGATCCTTAACACATTCTGAACCCCAGGCCTGGGTACACTGCCAAATTTCTAGAGCCTAACAAAAGGCCAACAAGATTGTAGCCATTCTAATCTTTGAGATGGGAATATCCTATAAGGCATGGACTAACCTTGAGATGTAGAGAAAGCACTCCCATTGGTTCAGCCTGGTATACTGTGTAGGCCTTGGGATTAATACCCTGGGAGACTCCAATTCTTCAATTGCTGGATGACATTCTGCCAGTTTGATCCAAAATCAGAAAGTGGGATAAGGAGGAGAAAAAGAAGAGGAGAGAGGGAGAAGACACAAAACAGAGTGGCTGGATAGACAAATCGAAAGATGAAGTCATGTGAGCTTGCAGAACAGTTGTTGGTCGGGAAAAGGGAAGGCAGGTCTACAGCGGCTTCCCTGGAAGAAAGGAAGTGAAGACCTGAAAGAACACCCAAGCCCACAATATGAAGAAAGGATCTAGTTGGCTGCAGATGGTATCATCATGCAATATCCAAGACAGGAAGAAGGAGAACATCAGTTGTTTGCGAAGCTCTTTTCTCCTGGGAAGTACTGGACAGAAGCCTCTTAGAGAGGTTTCCCTCCAGTGGAGAAGTAGTATGAATCCTGAGCAGATTCAGGAGAAAATCAAGCTGTACCGAGCACGCTACAGTAACTCCATCCCATCCTATACCTTTCTTTTCACTTTCTCTTGATAAGCAGGGAGGGAGGGAGATTGAGCGGGGAGGGAGCAAAGCAGTTAGCAGCTAGAAAGAAATAGTCTCTAGAAGAGAGATTTAGGAGGAAAGCTGACACTGGGTTTGTGTGCTATCTAGTTAAAAAAACCCACAAAAGTCTTTATTGCCTTGCTTCTCTGTGTCAATTGCTACCCTTACAAGCAAAAAATATGCCTTCAGTTCAGAACTAACCTGGTCCCACTGTGTCCATCAATTAAATGTAAAATGCTGCACATTCATTATATTCAGTTTCTGATTTTTAAAATTTCAGGGTAAAATATTTTTGTTTGATTTTTGAAAATCCATATAAGATCTCCTGGTGCATTTGTGGATTCTTACAAACCTGTGTAGCAATTTTAATGGGAGATTTAATCACTTCTGGCAAAGCTGATGCCCAGGGATGTTCCCTGTGGAATGATAGTTCTCTCTGTAGTATATAGATAGTAATAGTTCCTTGTCAACTTGCCATTCTTATAGACAGAAAACTATCCTTCTCCAGCAAAAGCACTGCTAACAAGCCCCACTGTCTGAAGCTTATTGAAGTGGTGTTGTGCAGATACTCTATGGAGACAGAGTGCCCTCCTGGCCTCATTTGGATCTTTTAAATTTAAAAAACTCAGTGACTAAGAGGGAATTGGAATCTTGCTAATAATGTGTTTCTTTCACCACTGTACACACCATGCAAATTAACAACGGCAATTGAAGGAGACCCTCCTCCCTTTTGACTAGACCCAACCTGTCCCCACTGCCCTCAGTGTGAAGTCCCTTCCTCTTGAACTCCCACTAGTGAATTGTATGAGTCTCCTTCTTAATTAACTATGCCAGTACAAGCTCTGTTAGGTATTAAATGTTTGTCACAATCAAATTAAAAAAAACATCTTGGTAGGGTATGTTTTTCCAAGTCATTACAGATTGATGCAATGAGCTTGCAGTTTTTTCTCCTGCTTTGTCTCTCTCCATCCCCCCACCCCCCACCCTCAGTCTTCTGCTCCTTAGAAAAGAGAGATGCAGCTGCCAGGCAGAAACTAAACAGGGGGCGGGAAATGATAGTGTTTGCCTTCTAGTCACAAAGATTAATTTTTCCCACTTATCCCATACTCCCCTGTAGCCACTGCAACTGACTGCCTAGGAAATGGCCATAATCGATAGCAAAGTGGCACAAGGGAAGTCATGTCATAAGGTCAGCTGGCAAGCAATTGCCTTGTTCTGAAGAAAGGATTCTAGAGGCTGAATCCTCAAGCAGCAGCCATGCTAAAGAATAGCTCTGCCCTGTGCACTAGATGCTGCTGGCCATCCAAGGAACCTGGTGGAAATGCCGCCGTCATCAAGGAATCTTGAACTGTTTTAATAAGTTGAAGAGATTGTAATGGCCTGTGGGAATATCCTTGAGAGACAGGAAGCAAAAGAGCCACAACAGGCTAATGGTGAGATAAGAAACATCTCAGAAAAAAAATGGCTTGGAGGAAGCATCTCAGAAAGACTCTCTTCAGTTCATGGAAAGTAAAATCAGGGGAGGGGAGAAGTGCTTGCAGGCTAGCAGGCTTGTGTTACTGCAACCTTACAATAATGATAGTCACAATATTCGTTGTTTTTTTTGTCTGAAGATTTGGAAGGGTTGGAAAAGACAAAGAAAAAGATTAGCGGACCATAAAGCATGTTGAACCTCCCTCACATCATAAGAAACTAATGAGATGCCAGCCAAGGATGAATAGTGGGAATAAAGTTCTTTCTCAAACACTCTCTCTCTCTCTCTCTCTCTCTCTCTCTCTCTCTCTCTCTCTCTCTCTCACACACACACACACACACACACACACATAAACACAAACTCAGTGCAGTGCATTGGTTGAAAATTTTTATGAACAAATGTTTGGGACTTTGCTTTGTGCAAAAGTGCTGCTGCTTTTAAAGGGCTGTGTTAATTTTAATAATTGGATTCCTTAAAGGAACAGCTTCCCTTCCTGACCCCCTTGAACCTAAGAGTAAAATATAGAGAGAAGTGCTTTAATGAGTTACAGAGCTAGTAGTGCAAGTCTGAACCAAGAACTATAGAAGGCAGTATGTAAAGAGTTTTCTGTATTTCTGTGCTGCCATCTATTGGTCATCTGGATTTTTTTCAACCATGCCTTGCAGGTTATTTCTTAGTTCAATTGTGCTTCAAATTCAATTCCGGAGAACATAAAGGGGACTTTGCTATTATGCTACTGTTCTGCTTGTGGGTTTTCTGTGAGTATTTGGTTGGCCACAGGAAAGATGGAATGTTAGGCTTTTGTCTCATCCAGCACAACTTTTAATATATTCTGATAGTCTGAAGGTCTCAAGCCATTACAATGCCAAACATTGTGCTCTATAACAAGAAAAAAAGACAATGTGAAAAGGCATCAGATAGGAATATTTCTACTTTTCCAATTTTCTTTTCTATCCCCTGTGCTTAATAAAGCCATAATTCTTCATATGTAAAATTAATCAATTGATTAATTAATTAAATTATTCATTCTTGCATAGTTTGGGTACATATTTCAGCAGCACTTATCTTTGGACTATAGTAATCTTTGTAAGATAACATCAAAAATTTTGTGAACATCAGACACAAATGGAATATTAATTGAATAAGCTTCATATTGTACTTTCAATATAGTGGAAATGGTAATTATCCCTTTTTGAATATTTTCTGAAAAAGCCCAATACACAAAAAAAAAGAAGCTTCGGTTGAATTAAGCTCATTTTAAGATTATAAGAGATATACTTACTTTAAAAAATCTTTGCTAGTGATTTGGCAATAATGATTCTGAATCATTATTTCAGAGTTTTTAAAGAAAGATAACTAATATCCAGTTTAACAGTAATCTTTAATGCTGTATAAGTAGTTTGAGTATAAGAAAAACTGCCCGCAGTCCAATGGAGTCAGCAAGCACAACAAAATTAATGAAGGGAAGGGAAGGGACGGGAAAACATATTCCAGTAGTGATAACAATTCAAGAACTTTAGATGAGGCAGATACTTCTCAGCCAAATTTAACAGACTTTGTTGAAAATATTGCCATATCGTAATTATTCTGGGCTTAAAATCTTGGTTATACCATATATTTGTGCTCAGAAAAGCATATAATGGGAAATCTGTTATATGCTAATCTATAATAAGGCATCCCAAATGATGAACTCACATATGCTGGATATAGAATGACAAAACCATTCTGGTTCCCCTAAATACCTACTCTGGCCCTAAGTAGAAACCAGTGACAAACCTGAATTATTTAACAATACCTGAACTTACAAATTTTCTCAGCCTGGCTCACTGTGAGACTACTGATGCTACAGAAGGGAAATTCAGAAGAGTTCCTTACGATGATTGATTATGCCCTTTTGGATTGACTGCAGTGGAGTCCCTAAGACATGTTTTATTATACTACTCTCTGTTCCTTTTCTTTTAGTTGGATTTTAAAGAACAACGAAAAAAAATAAAAAAACCCCATGGCTTTCTTTCTGCATATATTTCTTTTATATTTGTGGGTCTATGCTATAATCTGAATGATTGAATGGACACGAACATGAACATGAATGAGCATATGTGCTTACTTTCTATGTATTAATTGGCATTCTATCAACACAATGGAGGAATTCATGAATTTTGCACAATGTGCACCTCCCTCCCTTATTTTACTTCATTCAATTTAGCAACAGAACTGCTAGCTCTAGTCTTGAAATGTACCTAATGTCATAAATGGTCCAAAGTCCTGGTTGTAAAAAAAGGAATCTTTCTCTTGAGATATCAGCTCCAGAAGCGTAATCTCAAATAATCAGAACTACAGCCTATCCCAAACCAAATGCTGAATGATCATGAAGCTGCTTTATTTTATTGTACACTCGTCAAAATGAATATACCAACTGAGTTGGTGCTATTTATCTTATTTCATGTTTACTCCAACATGCCTGGGCCATTTGGTGGTATTTAAGTCTCTTTTGATTTTCAGCTTCTTGTTCTTTGGGGAGATCATTTTCTTATTGTTTTCATTATTGTTTCCTGCTACTTGTGCAATTTTCCAAATTGCATCACCACACTGAAGAAGAAAAATCTCAGTGTGCACAGTCAGTGAGATTATAGCACATTGATAATAAATGAGGGACAAGAAGGAAAGCAAAAGTAAAAATTTTCATCAATAGAAACAACATTGAAATAGTGTGATGTTTCCGTGGGATAACTATCTTTCCAGTAATTACACAGCGCACTGAATGTTAAAACAACATGCAAAACCATATTAAAAACATGCTGTACTTTCAAGGGTGATGCCTTCAGAGTAGGTTCAGAATGCAGAATTCAGAACATTTCCTCAATGCAAGGAGCAAGGAAAGGAAATTGACTATAATAATATCAAATAACACACAAAACAATGTGGGATCCAGTCTCATTATTTATTCTACGTTCTGTGTTCTATTTATCTGATTTATATTCTGCCTTTCAACCAGGAGCAAAGGGCAGCTCTCTTCCCCTTCTTTTTTTCCCAACCAGTAGCTTGGCTGAGAAAGAATGACTGGCTGAAATTCAGCAGTGAGCTTTCATGTGAACAACATTCAGCAGGGAGCTCAGGGTGGACCAGAACCTGGGTCTCTCCACTTTTACAGTCCGACATCTTAATCATTGTGGCATACAGGGTCTCATACACAGTATGTGCCATACATTGGATGTCCTGTATACAAAGGGGCTGTAGGAGAACAATACTACTTCATCCTGGCATCATCTACCTTCCTCAATACCCATGCCTTGGGCTTAGATGTCCTCAAAATCTATGCATGTCAATCTTTATGCATATAGACTTTTTATATATCCTGAGATCCCACTTTTGGACCGAAAGTCTGAAACAACTACCTAGGAAAGGACATACTTGTATTTCCCTGGGTTTCCATTTACTACATACTGTCCTTTGATCCCCCTGGCTTAGTGCCTTTCCCCACTTTTATCCAGGATGCTATCCACCCATCCTGGAATCAACAGAATACTATCCTAGCATGAACTTTACTTTTTCATTGCTGCTTGCTATTCTGCCTCTACTGTCACTATCTACAAGTGACTGTCAAATGGTCTTTGCCTCATAAACAAGGCAGTCTATTGAGGCTTCTGGTGTTGTTACCATCTCTGTTTAGCCTAACACAGCTGGTAGAAAAATGATTAGCCAATCATGTTGCTGCAATAGGAATAGGCTGAATCTTTAGGTCTGTAAGTTATCTCTAAGTTGCTTTATTTCATTCTGTAGTAAAAAGTGTTTTAAAATACAAAATAAGAATCACAAAGTTCATGGTGTCACTTTGAGGGAGTTCTGGAGGTTTTCAAGAAAAGACTGGACATAATGGTATAGTGTCTCCAGCTTGAGCAGAGGATTGGACTAGAAGATCTCCAAGGTCCCTTTCAACCCTATTAGTCTATGTTCTGTGTTACTATCATTTAAAAAAATAGTAGTCTTATCAAATTATAAAATGCAAACTTGGACAAATCTGGGCAATGTAGAAAGTATTCAAAGTCAGAGTTAGCAATGTTATTGAAGTAATATGGAACCAATCTGCTCAACTGCTACCACCATGCCCACCATTTGTTTGCCCAAAGAATACACTGAAAGTTTCCTTTAAGTTGTTCAACTAATGGTGATGGCAAACATGTATTTATGTAGTTTTCTTTGCAACAGCACAATTAAGCCATGCTGATCAGCTGTTTAGGGAACAAGCAACTTGTTCCCTAAATGGTGGTAGAAGAAGCAGTCAGAACAGGGGGGCAGGGATTTTGCTTACCGTAGCCCAGAACACCCAGTACCAGTATAATTGGTCACCCAACTTCACCTCTAATGCCAGGGATAGTGAAGCATAATATATTTTGCACACTTTGAATCTGCCAGTGGATCAGAGGTGGTATTCAGCCAGTTCTGACAGGTTCTGGAGAACTGCTAGTGGAAATTTTGAGTAGTTCAGGGGATAAATACCACCTCTGGTTGGCCCTGCCTCCATCTATTTGCTGTCTCCCGAGTCCCAGCTGATCAGCTGGGTCTTCTTTTGTTGCTCTGCACAGGAGAATGGAGCTGGAAAGCAGGTTAGTGGGTTGGGGAGGGAATGGGGATTTTGCAGTAACCTTCCCCCAGGAGGGGGAAATGGAGATTTTGAAGTATCCTTCCCCTGCCACGCTCACCAAACTACACCCACCAAGGTACGCCACACCCACCAAGCCACACCAACCCTACCAAGCCATGCCCACAGAACCAGCAGTAAAAAAAATTGAATACCACCACTGCAGTGGATGATGTTGGAATAAGAAGAAAAACTTTATCACTTGCATGGCTATGCTTCATTTAAGATGTCTCAGTCTTGGGCTGAACACAAAATAAAAGGAGGGTTGTCAAGGAACAAAAATAAAAGGAGTGTTGTCAAGGAACGACTGTTGCATGAGTTAAATGCAAATAGGGATATAGCCTAAGTCTTAGTACAGTAGTGCTGAATAGAAATAGCAAGAGTAATGACCTAATACAAATGTCACAAGAATCCAAACATAAATTGCTCATTTACGCAGAGACAGAGCTGTGAGAAACTCTGTGTGTGTGTGTGTGTGTGTGTGTGTGTGTGTGTGTGTGTGTAAGAAGAATTTCCCTGGTATCAGGGACAAGCTAAAAGAGAACTCTATGATAACAACTGCATATTCAAGTCTACACTTAATTTTTATAACAGAAAAAAAATGATGAATTAATTTCCAGTGTTTGCGATAGTTATTCCCTTCAATTTTGGCATTTGAGCCCTGATACGTTTTCTTTAGTAAGGGTATGCCCTTCATTTGGTATCTAGAGAAAACATAGATAGAGATATCCCAGATCATTTTCTGCTGCACCACTCCTTCATTATTGTACCATTATTCTTTTATTGCTTGTTTATCTCCACTCTGTAACATGACTGTATTTTTCTCCCTTCATGTTCATTGCTTTTCTAACATTGCATTCTATTTATGATATTGCCTTGGTGATGGGAACAGTGGATTGTGAGAACAGATGGGCTACTTTGGGACATCTTAACACAGAAGATGGTATTCTACTGTTCAGTGTCATGTTATTCTTTTCTTTTAATATATCCCAAAGCTTGCTTTGAGTCACCAACATTTTTATTTCAGTCTCTGTTTAGTTACAATTAATTTAGAATCTCTTCTAAATAGAATATTCTTTCCTTGACATTTGAGATTCACTAAATTACATCTTCATTATATTTGTTTCCTGTTTATATTTAGATGTCTATGACATCTCATATAATTTCCAACAAACAAGAACATACTATATAATTCTCTACTTTTGCCTAGACTTTACTTTTGAGTCATCTTGTAATTAGCCCTGCAGGGAAAAAAACTTCATTGATTCCAAGCTCCTGTTTTAGTTGTTGTTTTGTAGTTTCATGGTTACCATATTTTTCGGACTATAAGACGCACCGGACTATAAGACGCACCTTAGTTTTTGGGGAGGAAAACAAGAAAAAAAAAAC
>JAOYMU010000010.1:9064064-9074537 GCA_025802295.1 Psammodynastes pulverulentus
CTTTTAAATTCCCTGCAATTTCCTCAGGATCCACCAAGGGGCGCTCACAGGAGCAACGAGTCCGACGTGCAGAGTAGATCAAACAGGAAACCGAAGGTAGGTGATGTCATCAAATTTTCCATAGTGAAGCAGGAAGTCGGCCTCGGCCATGGCTTTTCAGCCGGGGGGGGGGGGCTCCAGCCTTCTCTCCTGGATCCTTCCACCATCATTCTCGTCAGGAGCTCACCAAAATAAGAGGTCTTTTTACTTTTGGTTTTCCTCTCCGCTAACGCTACGGCGCCCTCTCTGAGTGCGGGGGGGAAGCCACCCCCCCACCTGCTCCCAGGACGCTGCTTCTCTGCTCACCAATTCTCCCATCTCTCGTCTCATTGTCCTCCAGTCACCATCCTCCTTCCCGAATCCTTCTAAGGTCACTGTGGTTTTAAAGGCAAGCCCCGGGACTGCCGGGCACAGTGGTGCGATCGGCGACCATAGGAATGGCCGCCGGATGCCGCCTCGTCTCCCGGAGCCTCAAGCGCGTCAGCATTGGCCTCCCGGCCCTGGAATTCGGCCAGGGACCCCTGACGAAAGCCGCCCTGAAGCGGCAGGTACCCCTACAGGGCACCTGGCCCCGAAGGGCCTCCGGGACAACGGGTTTCGGAAGCTGGGGATAGTTAGCCTCCAGTCCTGCTGATGGTTCTAAGAAATCTTCATGTCTGAGGAGGCAGCATTTGCTGAAGTAGTGCTGCTTGACTTCCAATTAGAAATCAAACTATAAGTATCCAAAGTTATCTCACATACAAGAACTTCCACACAATTTTAACACCACCTATCCCAATTTGGAACCTAAACTTTCCAAAACTTGTCTAGATATAAATTCTGGGTCCTGAAGGAATTGTATATATACACAAGGCACAAGGAGGGGAACGATAGCATTGACAATTTTATTTCCAAAGTTTCTCTTCTAATAATTTTCAAAATTTACTTGTTCCAATATTTGCTTGTGTTTGTCATATTGTATAGTTTTGGAGGTTATTCATACTTCAAAACTAAATAATATATTTCTATATGGTATATTTTCATCTTACATTATGGTTGGTCATTCAATCAGCCGATGTTTAGACTGGATTTGACATTTTTGTCTGCCTATTGAGTCCTTCCCAAGGACCTGGGATAGATAGATGTTGTTTAATAATATTAAAGGTATTGTCTCAAGAAGTTTCCCATTCCCCAAAAAGCTGCCTTTTGCACTTAACTGATGGTGTTTTTTAATGCCAATGGTATTCAAGTGGTGCTCCAGATTTTTGGAATTGCACCCAAGCACCTATTAGTACAGATAGTCCTCAACATATGACCACAACTGAGCCCAAAATTTATGTTGTTAAGTGAAGTTGCCCCATTTGACAATCTTTCTTGCCATATTTGTAAAGTGAATCACTGCAGTTCTTAAATTAGTAACTTAATTGTTAAGTAAATCTGGTTTCCCCATTGACTTTGCTTGTCAGAAGGTCACAAAAGGAATCACATGACTCCGGGACACTGCAATTGTCATAAATACAAGTCACGCATCTGAAAGTAAATCATATGAGCATGGGAATGCTGTAACGGTCATAAGTGTGGAAAATGGTCATAAGTCACTTTCTTCCTTAAGTGCCATTGTAACTTTACATGGTTACTAAGCAAACTTGAAAATTGAGGACCAGCTGTATTGTACTAGTTTTGTTTTCTTTTGCCACAATTCTACTTCTGTTTGCTAGCTCTTATATTTTGGGATTTTCTGTTCTGTTCTGCTGTCTCCAGATATTCCCATGTTCTTTATCCAGACGTTTTTGGAATTCTTATCAACAATTGTTAATTCTGGAGTGTTGTGTGAAAGATGCTTGCATGTTTGAATTCTCAAGTCCCTGAGCACTTTAGCTTCTTCATTGTCTATTATTTTCTCTATTTTATGATCCCACCACTTCTTGTTTGCAGGCAAGTGGTATTCTTGCAGAAGTTCCAATGCACCATTGTTGCTACTTAGTCGTGCTGTCATTTGTAGTCAGTCTCTGTGATCTTCTTGCAGTAGCTAACTAGATAGTCCACTGTTTCTTCAGTTTCTTCACAAAAATAGCATTTGCTATCATTGTTTTCTCAATTCTGGCTTTATATATTTTTGTTCTTAAGCTTTATTCATTGTACAGCCAGAATTAGCCTGCTCTTAATCATTGCAAGGTTTTATTGTTATCTGCTTGGTCTGCTAGTTTTGTATGTATTGGCCATTTAATATTTTCCCTTGTCATGTCTCTTTTATATTTTTTATTTTCTCTTCCTTTTAGTCCATGTTGGTCTCTTTGGTATCATCATGGCTTATGAATATGGTTAGTCACATAGTCAGCCAGATGTTCAAACTGGACTTGGCATTTTTATCCACCTATTGAGTCTTTCCCAATCATCTGGAACAGGCAGAAGTTGTTGATTGATGGTATTAAAGGTATTATTGCATGATACAAGCAATTCCAGATAAATTATAATTATTTAAATATGTACACCACTCAACTCTAGGTGGTTAACAAGTAAAACTATAGGAAAAAATTAAAACAATCCTATTAAAAATAGGAACTGGTAGGTGATAATTGTATTACTTTTCATTTCTATACTTCTGTCCTTTAATATAAGTTTCTCTTCAGAATTTGAATACCCTTTAGGAAAATATTAATTTCCCCTTTAAGTTTCTATTTATAAAAGGTGTTTTTCATGATTTTGAAGAGTGGGGCTTTACATACTTTTAATGGAATTATGAACAAGGAGGATTATTAGTACTTAGTTATGATGATTACATAGTGCCTTTAGGATTAATGGCAGAACATACCAATATGAAAATGATCACCCTGCTCAAGAAAGAAGAGACAACTCCTCGCCCCATTATTGCCTCCATTACTAGATTAGATTTTCAGCAAATCTTAAAGTGACTCTCCTATTATAAAGATAACTTATTTTGGAAATCCCCTTGCTTCCTTTTAGATACTTATTGTAGTATATCCATGGAGAACTTCAATAGAAACACAGTCTCTTACTCAGTTTACAGTCCCAGACTGTTTTAATCTGACCATTAATCTTGGTTACAGCTCTTCCTCTTGTTCCTCAAGATTATTCTTACTACACAATGCAACTATGTTGAAAGTGTGTTTTTCCATTATTTCCCAAAGAGAAGCTCAAGAAACAAAATATAGATAACCCATTTTCAGATTCCCTTCTATAACCAGAGGGAATAAGCAATAGTTTAACAGCAAATTACTAGTGGTTAGCTATGGATTGTTCAGTAGTGGGACTTTTTTTTTTAACTAGAAACACAATTCCACTGTGAATCGAGGCAAATACTCATCTCTTTCCACCAGAGTGCAAAAGCTTGCTCTGCATAATTAGACACAGCTTGGATGACTATTGCTTTCAATTAGGAGGCAAAAGTTCTTCTTGTATGTCACTGTTGTTTAATTACACTGTAACTATCAATCTGTTGCTCTGCAGCCCACCACTTAGTGCCACTGTAATTACAGACTCCTCACCATTCTCTGGGAACAAATGAGAGTCCACCATCATTGCTTCCTGTACTTGGGCCCCATGATGCTGGAAAAGGAGCAAACGCCATGCTGACTTCCTTATTGCTTTGCTAGTTACCCTGTCATTATCTCTAGGTCTCTCTAGTGTGAGAGATTTGACATGTCATTATGTGAAGACCAGGGCTCCTGTCAAATATCTCTGTGTCTTTTGTTTAATCTGGTAATACTATTTTTAAAAGGCCATTAGCTAGAAAATATTGCAATAATTTTTACCCTCCTAAGAAGTTGCAGACAACAGAGTCAGCTTAGTTTTTAAATGATTTATTTTGCTTTGAGGGTAAAACAATACATTCTACCTAGCTACTCAAGACTGGTTACCGCTGTCAGCTCTGCCAAGCCTGTAAAACCTTGAGGAACAAGAAAGCTGAGTCCGATGCTATGATTTCAGGACCAATCTGCAGGAACAGACAGAGAACAGCCTGATTTCATAGATCCCAGGGCTGAGGCTGCAGGATATATATGCTGAAGAGAAAAACCTGGATATATGCAAATGTAACATGGAAATTAAATCTGTAGAGTAAATGCAACTTGCTGAGATATCATCTTTTTCAGTTGCTTCTGTATTGTGGACTAAAATAAGGATCGATGAATGGTTCTTTGGAGAAATAGGCAGAGGGCTTCAGGCAAGACTTTCAACCTATGGCAATAGGACATCTAACTGATCCTGTCAATGGCAATTAAAGGCAGCATTTAAAGTAAGTCAGCTCCCGATTCCATGATTGCAAGAGGTACATCTGGGGTCCACATTCATACAGAATAGTGCCATGGTGAACTGGACCTAGGTTTTAACCAGGAGCAGGCAGCCCACATACTGATGACACATATAATTAAAAATATTGCCATTGTTTTATGCGGATGCCATTGTTTTACTTTCACATCCCTTGGCATCAAATAGCAATAGCAATAATATTTAGGCTTATATACTGCTTCAAAGTGCTTTACAGCACTCTCTAAGCTGTTTACAGAGTCAGCATATTGCCCCAAATAACCTGGGTCTTCGTTTTACCAACCTTGGAAGAATGGAAGTCTGAGTCAACCTTGATCCAATCAGAATCGAACTCCTGTCAATGGGTAGAGTTAGCCAGCCATAGTCCATTCTAACCACTGTACCACCACAGATACCTAAGAAAATAAAAGAAAATGTTATGATGTTCTTGTGTTTAAAACCTTTAGTGCCAATCTCATGCATCCAGGAATGTGCATCAGGATAAACAACTGAATCTAAAGCCTTCCTTCCTCCCACCTTTTCAGTGTCAGACAGGAAGCCATTTTCCATTGCAGTGCCCTTTTTTGCAACAGTGTACCCCAATGATTAGAGTAGCTCTAAACCCTCTAGCTTTTTGGACCCTTATAGAGGATGACTTTTATTTCTCCTGGAGATTTGGTGCCTGTTAAATGTTGATCTGTCTTACCTGTTAATTTTGCTTTGTATGAGCTTTGTAACCTGGGGACTGTTTATGCCCTATAAACTGTTAATAGATAATGGCAATTGGAGAGGCATATATAAGACTAAACAAACAAATAAATGAAATTTAAAGCCTATTTAATCTTCATTAAAACACAGTAATAAAACAAGCAGCCTCCATTCATCTCACCAGCCAAAGGAGATTATCTACCAAAGGTCAGCCTGAATAAAATATGAAAAACCCAAGAACATCCAGATTCAGGGCTGAAACACATTTTACACCCACATTTCCGACCTATGTGTTTAGGACGAATGTAACACTACTGAACACAGTTAGACTGACTATTTGTTGTTTTCCCTTTTTCTAAGCCGGAACCATCTCCATCTTCTTTGGATTTCAAACTATCTGCTTGAAATATCTAAATATCTATTCAATTATTTACAAATTTAGCTGCAGACACAAATACACTTCCCTACTGACATAGGCCATGTTGATATAATAAAGAAGAGCAATTATAGCTTGTGAAAGACTTTCTATAGCTAAGTCCCTCAATGAAACAAATCAGCTTGTGGAGATTTTGTTTTTTTTTTAAAGCAAATAGGTTAGAATCAGATATTGACAACTGGTTGGAGTCAGAGATCAAAGCTTTGAATGTTTGAGATCAGCCTCTCCTCTGGAATCAAACTTACATTCATATGTGCAGTTTAGTTAGCCTATCATCTCTTAGCTTCAGCCCCAACATTGCAACCCTGAGAGTTTATGGAAGCTTGGTGGTATGGATTCTCTTTCGGTTCTTCAAGAACCTTTGTACACTATTAAATGTTGTCAGAAATATATTTTTGTTCCAGCTGTATCCATGGCTGACTCATATAACTAATTACCCTCAAATATAAGCTTTTCTTTCATGGACCTTCTTGTATAATATAAAAGGAGACTGCTGCACAATAGTTGTGCTTGGGCTGGGCACAACTTGCATTAGGGTTCTTTAATAGTAGCAATATGGCAAAGTCTTAGCATTGAATTCATAGAAATAATCTTTTCTTTCACCAACAGATATAATTTATGCAAAGAACTGAGAAGTATATTTTTCTAGCCTGCCAGTTAATTAAGTGATAGCTATGCAAGACATTTTCCCTGAAGGAATACAATTAATTTGGGTTTTATAAGGTGTTCTTTTTTCCTTTTTTCTTTCATTCCTATTTTTATTATTATTTGGAAAGAAAATGCAAATGATCATGTAGAAAAGAGAGAGAAAAATGGCTCCTTATGTACAAAGGAAAAAGGGGAAAACTAAAAATTAATAAAAAGGCTATTAGGAAACTACAAATTATACTCTTCCCTCCCATTGTATCCTGACTTGAGATTTTCAGGCAATATATTTGGAAGCATTAGAATGCCATAGAATTGTTATTACAGTGACAATTTTATTTTTTATTTTATATCAATTTTCTCTTAAATTATAGCTTTGGCTGCATTTTATTGATTTTCCACTGTTCCTGTGATTGTTATATTATGCTTTCTAAAATTTTGATTTATCATGCAATTTTTATTTCTATATAACATTTTAATAATACTTCATATATACATCCTAGTAGGTGGTCTTGATTCTACAGAAGTGTTTCAAATTCTGTCATCCTTCTTAAAATTTCTCTCCCAAGATCACTTTTTATTCTTCTGGCAATTTTAAAGTGCATTTTAAAGTTTGGGAGTGAAATTATAAAATAAAAAGTTCATTTTAAGTAGCGTATTTATTCTGATAGTAGCAATTGTTCCTAATCATAAGAATTTCATATTTTCCACTTATCAAGATCTTTTAGTTTCTCTCCAAAATATATTTATTTTGAACAATATTTTTATTGTTACCTGTCAATTACAATCTCAAATATTTATCTTTTTGAATCTTACCTGCAAAACTTGTAAAGCAATCACAAATAGTAAGGAGGAAATAAAGCATTTTAGCACTACAATTTCTTGAAAATGGAAGGAATGTTTATATAAAATGTGCCCACTCAAGCCAGGATGCCTTTGTTCATACATCATCTTCCAAACAAAATTCTGGCATCAATGGCAACACAGAACATACATTTGGTTGCATGAATAGAAACAGTTTCTAGAACTCCAAAAAATAAACAGTACAGAAACTGTTCAGGGCTGCATACCTGATATACATTTTTCATGTGAGGTTTATATAGTGCATTATACAGTATGCATTGCATTCTGTAGGGTACAAGAAAACCTGACTCTGCCCCAGATGGATTACTGTCTAAAAACTGTCATGGCAGAACAATAAAAGAAAGGAGAGGGATAGAACCAGGGAAATACACTTCATGCCCTATGCTGAGTATTCCAAAATTGTCCTGGCATTCCCCATGTTACAAATGAGGTTTGTTCCTGAGTCTATCTTTTGGTCATATATGTAACTAACTTTGAACAAATGCACTGGGCACTGTTAATAACAACATGATCTGATTTAAAACGGAAGATGGCAATCTCCTTTCTCAAGCTGATGAAGCTGTGCAGAAGCCACACAAAGTTTTCATGAGTGTCATGAGCATTTAACACATTTTTTTTAATACAATAAACTTTATGGCAGTCTGTTTGCAATAAAAGTTGTTCATAAACTGGACATCCTTAACCTGAAGATTGCATGTACAACTCATTAGTAAGATTCCAGGTTGTGAAAGACTGCCCATAATTCTCTGAGTTTGAAGCAAAGGCAATTTCCAAATGTATGTGAAGATATAAATTTAAATTAGGGCCTCTTGCATGTGTGCGCTCTACCTTCAAGCTACAAACTCCCCGCAGAGTTAGCATGGAAAGAATGTGCAATTATTTCAGTTAATGAATTGAGGACGATTCTAGTGACACCTGTTTGTAAATGCAAAATATCCATCTTGAATATTGATACAAGAACAAAAATCTGATAAATGTCAGCTATGCAATTCTACAAAAGTTTTTTTTTTTTGTTAATTTGGAACCTGTAATTATGTTTTTTGTTGATTTGGAGAAATGTTCATCTTCATTACAGTCCAAGATTGCCATCATTACATCTGCATAGTGTTGTTGCTTCTTTTTTTAAAACATCTGGCCTCAATTCAACTTAATTGACTCACTCTAGGCTCAATAACTTTGAAAGAAAAAACTTTCCCCATCCATTTTATATGAATATTATATATCTCCATTATTTCCCTATTTGTGTGTCTTTTCTTTAAACAAATTTGCTTCATGACATTTACTGAATTCTAAAAGGTTAATGAAATAGGAGTTCCCTTTGCAGAATCTATGCTGATTTTCCATGTTGTTGTTATTACTTATAAAATGTGCATGATGCTAAATCATTCCAATGCTGGACAGTTTATGACAAATAAATATTTCATGTAATCAAATAACCACTTTTTTTAAAAAAATTGAAGTTTCATTATAAGAAATGGGGGAATGTAAGCAATTAAAATGTACTGCCCTGCCCTTGTTAACCCCTCAATAAACCCAAACCAATAAAAAGTAGCAATTAGCATAATAAAAATAAATAATGATGGTGAAGGATCACACTCCAGATATCCTCTACAGTGTACAAGAATTCATCCTTTGCTAGTTTCCAAAGGGAGTTACTGAGATGGGCAATCCATCTAGACTGGGTGTCAGCAACCTGTGGCTCTGGAGCTGCATGCGGTTCTTTGGACTCTCTGCTGTGGCTCCTTGCTGGGTGATCCCACCACTGGCTGGCCCTGGCCCTCACCCTTCCCTCCCAATCACTCCTCACCTGGACTGAGAAGGTAAAACACAAAAAAACAGATATGAGAGGGAGGGAGAAAGAGAGAGAGAGAGAGACCAACATTTCCCACAGAAAACACTGGGAGCCACAAAATCTGGGTAGGCATGGTGGTGGTGGGGGTAATGTGACTGGGTGGGAATGACATTGAGTTGGCCACACCCACCCAGGTTTTGTGGCTCCAGGTGTTTTCTGTGGGAAACGGGTCAAAATGGCTCTTTGAGTGTTTAAGGTTGCAGACCCCTGATAGACAAAGGCTATCACTGAAAAAACCCCATAGATTTTAGCTTCAGGCCCTCTCAGTTCTCACAAATGGGGCACTACTGCATTTCTCAGGAAGATCTCCTTGGATGACTCAATATTGGTTCAAGCAAGCAGCCCTGTAAATACTTTGATACCAAACTTTGTAAGTCAAAACAAATACTTAGAATTGGACCCCCAAACCTACTGGCAACCAGTGTAGATATTGTAGTATACCCCCATACCTGGGTATATTGTGAACAGAGTGATTAGTACTAGTCAACGAGCAGGATCGTCCTTCAAATTTAATTTCCATATGGAAAGAGAATCCAGTAGCAATAGTAGATTTCAAAATCAACCCCATGGAGCGCATTCCCAGAAGCCTATCTACATGGTCATAAAAGGATGAGTTACTATATATTGATGCTCCCACTCCAAGGAAGGGCTGCAACTGATGCACCAAAATTCTTGTAGCATACATAGAAAACATGGGCAATGTATCATAAGCATAGGCCCCCATTTATGTTTTCTCACCACCAAAATATCAAGGAGCAAAATGTCAAAATTCAGCGATGGCACATTTGTTGGTGTTCTTTAACAAATGATAATTAATAGTCCATTAATTTATTTAATTTATATCTGATCTTTCTGCTCAGGTCAACAACCTAAAAAACCCACATAGCCCTGACTAGCACTAAACAGTGGCACATTTATTTATTAAATGTGTATGCCACCCATCTTGCTGGAGGTGACAGTCACCAAAATGATTCACTGAAACATCTGCAAAAATTATCATTGGCTATCACTGAAAATTGGTGTGAACATAGAGTTAAAGTAGTAGAAAATAAGCAGGTTAAAATATTGTGGGATTTCGGAATACAAACTGATAAAGTCTTGGCTCACTAAAATGTGGTTGAAAAGAAGAAAGTGTGGATAATTTATGGGACAGTAGAATAGAAGAAAAAGAATTGGAGAAGGTCACAAAGTATCAAGATCTGAAAACTGAAATTGAAAGGTTATGTGGTATGACTCAGGTGGTCAAAGCAAGGCAGGCCTCTGGAGAGTCCTTTATTTGTCTCAACAAATGGTCCAGCAAATAGCCCTCCAATGACCGGTAAGTCCCCACCCCTCTCTGGGCTTGCCTACACTCCATTCTCCTTGCCCTTGGATCAAGTGGAGTAAGCAGCTGTTCCTCATCAGAGAAGATCTGCTGTCTCTGCACCACTGCCTGTCAGCAACCGATCCTCCCCTGTGTCTGTGCAGGCAGGCAGCTTTCCATCTGGTCAACCATCTCCCCAATGCCTGAAGGACCTGGGACAGCATTGTCCTCAGCTCCTGGCCTCTCCAAACGTGCCCAGAGAGGTGTGCCATCCCTGTTCCAACTACTCCTCCACCTGCTCCTCCTCCTCCTCCTCCCCCGCCTCCTCCGCCACCACCTCCGTCGCCCACCCCAACCAGGCGCGAATGGGGCCATGACATT
>JAOYMU010000010.1:9118123-9131465 GCA_025802295.1 Psammodynastes pulverulentus
ACAGTGTGCAGATAATATAACCAATATTTTCACAGATGAATTTGTCTTTCTTACGTTGAGCAAATGGGAAAGCATTATCCAATATGAAAGCATTATTTGTTGAAACATGTGAGGTCCAAAGGGGGCGGGGGAGAACAAGGTTACAATTCATAATTGTATAGAAAAAGAGATAACAGCAGATGTGTCCTGCAAGATATTTCCCATCAGATCCTACACTGTGCAACTGAATGCTGCACAGAAGGAACATCAAGACTTAGGAAACCCTGGGACTTGGCAAGGAAAGCTATCTTGGTTTTAGACTGTGCCACAAATGGTTCTTTTAGTAGCCAGTGAATTTATCTGCCACCGAGCAGGTTTTCTCAGAAAGCCAATGCAGTTCAAGAAAAACAACTGGCAGAAGAATGGTAATTGGTACATCTCTATTGATTAGGTTGTAAAGCACTAACTTTCTGAAGAAATAGCCTTTTCAAACAACTCGAAATGCCTCAGGTATCCCCTTGGAATTAAAATGCTGACTTGCATTCTGGGCATCTCAAAACAGAGCCTGCCAATCTTGTGTTAAAATCAAGAAAGTTGTCTTTGCTGTGCCTATTAATTGTTCCTGTTGCTGTTATTATTGTTGTTGAATGCTCTTCAACATCTCAACTCCACTTTGTATTTAGCTGTACTGCAGCAATCAGACTGTCTTAAATTACTTTACAGCATTCCTTTAATGTAGGCACAATAAAATGTCTCAGCAGGCATATTACTGCATTCACATAAATTTCAGGTGCCCTGTTTGCTTTTTGCACAGATGGGTTGGGAACAACACAGTATGCTTGCAGAAAGCTATCGATGCACCACTGTTTAAATCTATGCAAGCCAGATCAGATGCTGGTGTTATTATTTTCACAAGGTAATTCTGGAAAGCTTCACAGGTGCTTCAGTTAAAAGATAAGTGTTTATAAGGCATGTTTCTACAAGAGCAGGGAAGGTTTTCTAAAAGGCAAAGAAAAATATCTATTCTAAAATAGGAGAGTGGCTTAAACTTTTGATGAGGAAGAATTTAATTTGATGGGTTTAGAATACAAACTCTTGGTAGTTTGGAATGCTAAGCTTCCTTGCATTTTGGGTCAAGCATACGCCACAGTCTGTAGCACTGGATTCATATTTTGCACTGAGAATTTTGAACAGATGCCAGACCATTCTTTTCCAATGCAGTAAATGCAAAATAGCTCCATGTCACAGTTTAGATTCATATGACTATATTTCCATATCCTTTCCATCATTTTTAAGGTGAAAGATCACAACTTCTCAAGGGATGCATGTTTGACCATGCTCATTTGTGCTTCAAGTAAGAATTCAAGACTAGTTTTTCCTATGTTCTACTTGATTGTTTTCTAAACTATTTATTATATTCTTAAGTCTCCTCCCACACCAAAGTTCAAAAGCATGAGTACGCTTTCAGGTCTGCTGCTTAAGTCCAACTTTTGTTTTCATAAAAAAAGTGTCATAGCAGAGCCATTGTTTGCATCAATCAATCAGAATAGAGCTGGAAGGGACCTTGAAGGTTTTTTAGTACAACCCCCTGCTCAAGCAGGAAACCCTATACCTTTTCAGACAAGTGGCTGCCCAGTCTCTTTTTAAAAACCTCCAGTGTTTAAGCGTGCATAATTTCTGAAGACAAGTTGTTCCACTGGTTAATTGTTCTCACTGTTAGGAAGTTTCTCCTTAATTCCAGGTTGCTTCTCTCCTTGATTAGTTTCCATCCATTATTTCTTCCCTTGCATTCTGATGCTTTGGAAAATAAGTTGACAGCCTCTCAAATACTGAAATACTGCTATTATGCCATCCCTAATCCTTCCTTTCTCTAGACTTGCCATACCCAAATCCTGCAACCATTCTTCATATGTTTTTATCTCCAGGCCCTTAATCATCTTAGTTGCTCTTCTTTTAACTTTTTCCAAAATCTCAACATCTTTTTTTGTAATGTGGTGACCAAAACTGGACACAGCATTCCAGATGTGGTCTTACTAAGTCTGTTAAAGCGGTACTGATAGTTCATGCGATTTTGATTATGTGCCTCTGTTTATACAACCAAGGATTGTGTTACGTTTTTTGGCTGCTGCTGCACACTCAGGTTTAAGTGATTCTCCACTAGGACTCTAAGGTCCCTCTCACAATTACTGTTTTTAAGTCATGTTTCACCTAATCTGTACTTGTACCTTTGGTTATTCCTGCCTAGGTATAAAACCTTGCTTTTCTCCACATTAAATTTCAAGTCGGTCAAGATCTTTTTGGATCCTGAGCTTGTCTTCTGGGTTGTTGGCTATCCAGTACCCTATCCAATCCCTATTCAATACCAGGTTTGGGAAGCTGTTATAAAATGTATATCCATTAAATCTCATTAGTATGTTTGCACACATGCATATTCAGTTCACCATCTTGACCTCCAAAGATCTATTTTTCCTACTTAGGGGAGAACTTATGGCTTCTGTGTGCTGCTGAATGCATTGTATTTTAAGATGCAGCATTATCATGTCCAGATAAGGGGTGTGCAAGAAAGGGTTCAGGACTCCTCCATGCTTACAAGACACCTTATCACCCCAACTTTTAAAAAATCCTTAATACGAAGTTGCCATGGTGCAAAACAAGGCACCATTTTGATTTTGAACTATCATTTGGTGCCCATAACATTTCACTGAAATAGTATGGAGCTTCCTGAGGGCTTTTACTCCTTCTGACAAGTGAGTGTTTTCTGACTGGACATGCCAATTATGGTAGCCATTTTGGAACTTAAAAGTTTTCCAAGGTTGCTGTGCTGTGAACAAGTTCGCCCTATGCTTTCAAATTTCCCCTTTAAAACAGAAAGGTTTCCCATGGTAGGACCAGAGGAATCCTACTAAACTAGCAAAATAAAGAAGCATAAGCATAGAAAAGGAAACCTGGAAGTTTTTTGTAGGCACTGTGAAACTGACTATTAGTAACTAAGAATGGATTCTCCCACCATAAAGGAGTAAGGTAAGATTCTCCAATATTAGTTTATTAAATTGAGCAAAGGCAGGGCAAAATCTGGGAAGAAGACAGTGGAAAGGGGATAACGTAAAAACTTTTATCAAGGGGCTGAAGGGGAAGACAAACTCACAACAAATATCAAGGAAGTTTGAATCTGTGTATGTCGTCTGATAGATCATTGAAGAAATAAAAACCAAATACCCATACACCACCACCAGCAGCAGGAAGAACATGTCACTGCAATGCTTTTGGATGCTCCCAAACACTTGGCCTTTCTAGGATCTGTCACCTCTCTGCTGTTACATGATGCATGTCTGATACTGTTATTGTAAAAGCCCCAAATGCTGCAGCAATTGCTTATCATGTGCCTTCTGATCTGGAATCACATTTTGGAAAGCTGCTGCTACTGTAATGCCCCAGAGATTTCAATACTTTTCGATCCATTTCAACTGAACAAAACCAGCTTGGTTTCCCAAATACAGGCCATAGATGCGAAGGAGCATCATCATGTGGAAATTGATGGCTTCTTTTCTAACAGCCATTAAAGAAACCACTGTTCTCCTGCAGATGGCAAGTTATTTTTTGCTCTCTCTGGGGGATAACCCACACTGGAAACCTCATGCCTGCAGGTAACATTGCCCAAAGTGCTTTACTTTTTATTTATTTATGTATTTAAAGCATTTATATAGCTGCCTATCTTATAATAAACTCTGGGCAGCTCCAATCAAAAATTAAAACAGCATAAAAGCCACTATAGCTATAAAACTAAACACATTAAAAATAGCAAAAGCCTGGTCCCAATTTAAACTTCTGAGGTGGTAAATGGCAGGGGCAAAGAGTCCAAAACAGACTGGTGCTGCAGATGGGGTCAGCTACTATAGTCAGTTTCAACACAGGCTAAACTGGTTGTCAGAAGGATAACAGTTTCCTTCCTCTGGCCTATATCTACTATATGAGCCCAGAATACTGTCATTCTTGCCTTGTCTTATAACACAGAATTACAGGATCTTTCCAAGCTGTTGTTAATATGCCTGGCTTAGTTTCCAAACTTCTACTGTGATATTCCTGCCACTCATATAAACCCAACACCTCCTTAAATATCATATCAATGATAATTACCACATGTTTACTCTCTCCAGCAAAAGCTTCTTGGACATAAAGCCTCCCCACAGCATTCCCCATAATGCTGTTGACGTAGTTTGCGCAACGGCGCCAAATTGCAGCATCTGAGGTTGTGCCGTACAAAACCTGTAGAGCATAAACATAAATCACTTACGCATGTGGCAACAAGCAAAAACACATGAGTTTGGAAACAGTTCATGTCCTCCCTGAATGCTTTTAATCAGTGTTTAATGAAAAGTGTTTGTGGATAAGGGATGTTTAAAAAGTGGGATAGTAAAGTGAGAACATATTGCTCTTTGCATTGTTTCAGGAGTTTGGAGAATGTTAAACAGGCTCTATCAATCTCAGCAGGGTGAGACTATTGGTACTTCTTTTTCTTTAAGTACAATTTCTTGAAAACTTAAGAGAGCTCAGTAGGAAAGCATCTTTTATTTGGTATTGCCTCATAGCCATCTCAGGCAATAATAGCTCTCCTTAGAAGAAAGGAAATGACCCCTATAAAGATAAAAGTTATCAAGGCCTCAGCAGACTAGTTAATAACATGATTTTTACATGTTCTGGAATATTTATTCTGCTTTTTGATATTATCACACTTCCTCACTTCTTCTTTCTCTTCCTCAGATATGAAGGAAGATATGAAGCAAAAAGGACTTAGTCATAAACTCAACACTCTGGAAACAAGGAATGGCCAGATATTTAGCAAAGAACTGGCTCCCAGGGGAAAGAATTCCAGGGGAATTTTATAGCATTCCCTTGCAGAAAAAGCTTCAGACAGTTTTACAAATTTGCCTGTAATCTTTTACAGTAGATGAATTCTGGCAAAACCTGAAAATCAATAAAAACTGCTTTCTGGGTTGTATTTTTTAACTGCACTAGGTTTGGAGAAGCACTGAAAGTCTAGATTCTGATACAGAAATGTAATACTGTAGCCCTATTAAATCACTTTCTGGCCAGCTGAGTTTTACAATAGCATTTTTGTCTGATATTTTGTTCTGAGTTTTGAAAATTATGTTACTACGAAGGGGCCATTCTGGGTTATCCTGACTTCACAACATATATTGTGGCTATATTGTGTGCATTTATATACATCCAAGGAGGAATATTCTTCTAAGTGTGGACAACTGGCCTGTAATTTGTGCACATCAAAAAGTCAACAATGATTGTGGCGAAATCTTTCTGTATCTTACCAATGGGTAATAGTGACTTGCTGTGATATTTCAAACAAAAACATTATGAAAATTGTTTCCACATGCATTTCCCTTACTACAGGATAAGAAGCAGCATATGCTGTTTCTGTCCATTTCAACAGCCAGCACTTAGAAACTGAATATTGGAATGGTTTTATAATTTATAAAACACACAGTGTCTCCAAAATGAGAGTGTTTTAGAGCCAAGCTTTCCCCCTTGAAATATTGGCAGGTGCTTGCAGGATTTTCACAGCTTCTCTGGGACGCATCATTGCATTTTAGACAACACCTCACTGAGGTCCCTCCAAGCTTCAAACTGATTCCATTGATCAAAGTGAAACATTGCATCTTCCCTGGACGAAGCATTAGAGCTCTGCTTAAGTAACACAATGTTCCACAATCTTGGTATAATTTTGTAATTTCATTAGCCTTTGATCATGGTTCATTTCAAATCTGTTGCAACCCATTTTATTTTTGTAAGGGACATACAGTATACAACCTTTTTAGATAATGGCCCATAGCTGTCCTTTGAGTCATATCCTGGAACCCATTCCCCAAGAAAACTCAATGTAGACTAGGATGAAGTGAGGAGGCCTGTGATGGGAATTATATTTTTTTAAAGTAAGTAAAGATTTATGTAATTTAATTGTTAAATTGACGTTTGTTAAAATAAATACAATTGTTTAATTAATGTTTACATTAATGTAATTAAATATGTATTTAATTTTGTGTGCCTGCTAGAGTCACTTCTTCTGTTGGTGTGGAAGGGTGAGCTAATTTATCACTGCCTGAACCCACTGACTAGCCCTTTTCAAAATGTACACTTCCTCCATGAACCATAGGTAATATTAGAAGCATTTGATTGAGAGCAATTGATCAAGAGAGGCTACACAGGTGTAATCCTGTCCAAAGCCTTGGCTGCCCTTTGGTTCTAGGATGTAACCAGATCTTTGGTAGGACAGTGCAGCAAGTACTCCCTGGATAACCCCAGATCCTTCTGGAACCCATTTGCTAGGGTGGACTGCTCAAATGGATCCATCCTCTCTAGATAGAGGCTGGGACACCATAAGAGAATCTCAAGGTCACCAGGGTATGATTTGACCATGACAGAGGAATAATGAAAGATCCTCCACCCAATCATATTGCCATTGCTCTGACTAGGCAGTCATATCCAACGGGTGACCATTGTTCTGAGTTTGGCCCAAGTTGACATAAATTAGATAAATAAATAATATAAAATAAACATTTCAACTTTTTATGGGGTAGGGGGGTGGTCTGGAAGCTATATCGAAGGCTTTCAAAGGTGATGTAGCTTTTGGATCTCAGGTTGTATACCCTTTCTTTATGTGTGTTGGATATTGGTTGAAGAAGCTATCTTCACTATTGACACTGTAACTCTATCATCATCAATCATCTACCTATCATCTATCTATTTTTTCCTGTTCCTTTAATCTTATGTGAACAGATTTAAGTAGTCATTAAATTCTTCTCTGTGTACAGAATAGTATGAAAAGGAACAGGTTATTTTGTTTCTTAGTAAGCATATAAATAATATGGCAAAGATACAAGAACTTCAGAGAAATGTTATCAGCAAAGTTCAAAAGAACAGTTAGGGCTCCTACACTAATTTTCTTGAAGATGGCATTGCCTGTTCTATTTTACTTCAGTTTAATTTTTGTTTTATTTTTGTGATATACTGCAGAATGTAATATTTAACAGAACAACACCATCTTCCAGCTTGTAAACTTAATTTCCCTCAAAATGTAATTACAATTATGTCATGAGTCAGAGAGAGTGGAGACTACATTCCAGCCAAAGTTAAGCAATTTTCGTCTGCAACAAACAAACAAACCAGTATTCCACTTAAAATAAGTACTTCATTTTAGTTGAATTGGATACAGCACTTCAATGAAACACAGAATATTTGAGCTGGAGAGAATTCTAAACATCATTTAGTCTATCCTATACATTCCTATACATTCTGAAATCTATCCATCCTGTTCAATTTAGAGCGAAGCATTTACAAACTTATGAATGGGCCATGGTTATGGATCTACAACTCTAGGACTTCCTCATAATGTTGAAAAAGGAGAAGAACATTGGGAGGCAAAGCTCAACAACACTTGGAGAGCCAGAGGTCCTCATTCCAAGTATATTTTGAAAAAAAGGATCAAATAAATTCATAAGTGCTTATTTTTTATCTTTGATGGAATTCAAAGAACTGTTTGTTCATGAGCTCAACATTATAATTATACAAACTTGAAAGGTGTGTGCCAATCTTGAGTTAGCAGCCAATATTTTCAAATTACTGTCTAAATATCAGGATGTCCACAGAAATATCAAGAGTTATATTTAAAGGTTAAGTGTAAAAAATGAATGTATGAATTTCTGTACCTTACGGAAATTATTCCTTGTGTCCTTGTACTCGCGACTTAAGCTGCTCACCATATCCATGATGTATCTCCAACTTATATAGTTTTGAATTTCTCTGCATAATAAAGCAACAAGAAGCACCATTTGTTGCTATTTGTAGAACTACAAAATACATTGGCGTGTTTAAAAAGTAAAAACTTAAAATGCATTTGGCATGCATACCTGGCATTGTAATTGGAAATGACAGACTTCAGCTTGATTAAATATTCTGGAGCATACACAATTACGTCTTCTGTATTTTTAACTTCAATTGCCACTGTTTTCATTACATTATTTACAAATTTTAGCCAATCAAATGTCTGTGGGGAGAAAAAAAATGTTACGTAGGATAAAACACTAGACAATTTTACTTTTAACATTAAGTCTTTATCATTGATTCTGCCAAATACATTATATGCTTTAGGAAGACTGTTGATTTGTTTCTAGCTGTGTTATAACCCTTCTTTATATTACGTTTATAATATAATAAGGAAATAAAAGAAAACCACACATAGTTATTAACAGCATTCAGAAACAACATATGGGAGAGGGAGAATGCACCCCAGACTCATTGCAAAACTATTTTATTGTAGTGTGTTACTTTATTAAATTGGGATCCCATTCCCAAATGTTTTAAAGACTTAAATCCAGATATTGGTTTTAGTAAGTACATTCAAAGAACAGAACTTTATAAAATACCTACTCCTACCGCCTAAGCATCTGACAATGTGACAAGTGTCTTTTTCTCAGCCACCAGCTACTATGTCTAGATTTCACACCATGAGCGACTCCTACTTCCAGACAAAATACATTTGAATTTTAGTAATTCCTATTTCAAAAATTAAATAGTGCCTTAAAGTGTACTCAGTGCTTGAGATGTTTTATTCACTGTTTGAAAGTAGGCATATGTAAATCACATAATGTGTGGTAGAAACAAACATAGATGATGGTGTTATCTAATTTGGATAATGAAACCTCTACAAGAAAACAAGCAAGCTCAGAGAGCAGCAGACCCTTCATTTCAACCCTGAGCTACAAATATTCTTCTTTGTTAGTAACATAAAGTTGTATATAAAATGCTATCTTTTTAATGTTACCAAAAGACTGAGGTAGTTATATATAACTCACCCTCCATGTCTCCTCAAATATGTACATTCCCTTCTATAGACAATGTATTGATTTCACATTTAGTACCAATAAAGGATAATATTTATAGTTCAGCATTGAAATAAGGGGTCCACGGGGCTCTCTGAGCTTGCTTGTTTTCTTGCAGATGTTTCATTATCTAAACTAGTTAACATTACTAGCAGTGATGATGTTACCTAGTTTGGGTAATGAAACATCTGCAAGAAAACAAGCAAGTTCAGAGACCACCAAGGACCCCACTACATTCAGTGGCTGGATGGATTAATACCTAAGTGGTACAAGCTATCTATATACTACTAGGGCTCTCTTATCTGAGTGTCTCTGTGTAATCTTCAATTGGGTAAAAAGATGTATCACAAAGCAACATTTTTTGAATCAAGGTACCTCAAATGGGCTAACTTAAGGAATGCATCCAAAATTCAGAAGCCAATAATTTCCATTGGCCTGAAATTTCAAGGATCTTCAAACCAGTTATAATGGCAAACTTATGTCCAACCTTCAGCAATGCCATCCCACTGTAGTCACCTGTAGTAATGTGATTGTGATTTCTGAAACTCCCTGCCAGCTTCCCACTGCAAAGTGTAATGGAATGTGTGGATGACCTTGGGGAATGGGGGGAAGAGATGCTACCTAGGAAACAATCGGAATAGAGGCAGGAGCCCCCAGTGGCTTAGTGGCCAAAGGAAGAAACTTAGGCAAAACCTGCCCTAATGAATCAAATAGCTCAAAAGGGATGTCAGGAAGTTTGCACTTTTGGACTTGCGATACTCTATTAATGTAGCCTTACAATACAGTAGAATTAGTTCACTTTCTTGTGTTTGTCTGGTTTACCTGGGAGGGCTGGTGCAAAGTGAAGAAGTTAGAATTCACTCCTGCTCCCACTGCTTGTTTGCCCTCCTGTGGTAATTCTGTATATCGGTCTAGGTAAGGAAATATCTCTGAAACAACGAGCATAGACTTAACTTTTCAAGAATAATTTGTATCTACTGCTTCATCTTTTGTCATTTGACTTTTCTACAGCCAGACTGCTCCTGTAAACAAATCCTCATAAGAGGGGGGAAAAAAACCCAAAACCTTTGATAATAACAATAAGCCACTGTTAAGCAGTTTAGCTGTGCTCAGAAAATCTTGGCCAACAGGCAATAAATTAAGTTGAAAAGCTTTAATTTAAAATTAATGAGCTGTGAAACAATCAAAGGACTATAGTTCTAAAAGTATTTACATGATGGTAATTCTTATAATCAGAGAGACAGCTGTGGTTTCAAGAGGTCTTAGATATGTTTAAGGATTATGCCAAACGTGTTTAGGAACAAAATGAAAGGAATTGTCACCCTGATTAGCAGTAACAATAAGTATCTATAGTTTAACAGTTTATCGACTTGGATTTTGAAGACTGACATCAGCATAATATATTTGAAAATTAAATTGTGGCTTGAGAAATTGATATTTGGCTGGATTCTCCACCTTCTAGGAGATGTTTCTTATATGACACATGCCCAAAAATCTAGTTTCCAGAATCCCATCCCATCCTGCTGGCAGCAATGCAGGAAATGCATTCTATACTTTTTGTACATTTGGATGAACCTTGTCTGGTCTGCAAATATCCAGAAAACTACAAGAGGATTTCCAAGAGATACAGAAAACCCTAATGTTCACCTAATGCCATTTTGACTGGGTTTGTTAGTTCCTGGTATCGTCTGAGAGATAGCTTATCAACAAATGAACAAAGCAACAGACCAAGGTCGAATTGATAGTTTCATTTAATTGCTCTCTCGTCAAGACAGCCAGACAAGCCGAAGTGTCGGTCAAAAACAGCACTGAAAAAAACTTTTCCTGCTGGGCCTTATATACACACCCACCTATGTAATATCCGGCCCACGCAAACCAGCACTAATTAGCCCACCAAGCCAGCATTAATTAAGTATTATCTTAAAGTCCTAACGTCCACAGTAATCAGTAATCATACGGCTGGCAAACGTCCAACAGTTTGTTTATCCAGCAGTTATCAGCAATCCTCCCCCCCGATGTCAGTCCCCATGCAGTTGGGATGCTGGAGCTGACAGCTGCAACTTCAGCATTAACTGTAAGTAGAATATTTAATTTTTCTGGCCTACTGATTCTGGAGGGTTGGAGGAGAAAAATATACAGTATAATTACTAAAGCTTAGAAGCAAACTACAGTCTTCACTGGCAAAGCAGCTATTATGCTGATTCCTGTAGTTCCTCACTTACTATCTCAGCAAACACAGCACTATTTTTAACTAATTGAAGAGAAAGGCAGCTCAGTCATTACAATAATTGCATTACACTTAATTGACATTGACCTTCATGCTTTCAGACTGTCAGCATATGAAATTCAATTCTAAATTCCTAAGTGTTCAGAAATACATATTTACTTTACATAAACTTTCTATAACTGTTTGGTTACTTACATTCTTGAAGAACATAAAATACAAAACTAAGGGAACCAGAAGCTCCCATAAAGATACGCTTAGTTTTTTAGTGACAATGTCTCAGCCAGCTCATTTTCTAAAGTTGCACTGGATTGTCTCATGAGATTCTCTTAGGAAATTAATTTCCACACTAAGCATTTGAGCAAATTACCATAATAAGAATCCTGAAACAATATTGGTGTGGGGGGAGAGTGTCCTTAAAACCTTTTAAGGACATTTATTTAGCAGCTTTTGGGAAAAATAGTAAAAGATCTTACCTCACAGTATTCAGTAATGATGCAAAAACTCCCTCCTTCAACAAAACTTGTATAGAATTTAACAATGGCTGGATGGTCTAGCCTGGACAACAATTGTGCTTCCAAATTTGCTTCAACTGTTTCATTGGGTTCAAGATTCCCCACAGAGATTTCTTTCAAAACCTTTCTGTCGATAAAATCAGTAAATCATAAGATAAGATACTTGTACAATAGCTCTTTTTTCTAATCCGGTATTCCTGCATTTTTAAACAGAGAATATAAATTTCATGAGAGTCTTTTTAACACATTTCAATATTTTTGATGTTTTCTTTCTATTCAGTGCTTTTCTGGACTTTATTTGTGGTGATTTTGGGGATAGAAAGTAATTGTATGTCACCATGGCCAATAAGGTTAGGCAAGTCCTACTGAAGCATTTCTAACATCTTGTGCCTTTAATTTAAAATTTCTTGTTTAGGACTATGTTACTGGGAGCTTTTTGTTTTGCTTTTTTTATTTCATATGGAATATTACAGTTATAATCTCTTAACTTCTATTTGAATCTCTTTTTTTTAATTAGAAATTTTTAATTTAATAAAATATTCAAAATAAATAAGAACAAAGATAGTAAATACAAAATAAACCAAAAGATGCTGAGAAAAACCCCATACAATTGTGCCTGCCACCCATCTTTTTATTGAAAAATTGTCATCTTAAACTTTTCAACTTCCATTTAAATCTCATCAGGTTCATGTTATGCCTCTCTTCTCACTGGAAACAGAGAAGGCTCTCTCTCCATTTTTATTGGCATGTTTAATAGTGAAATAATTATAAAACAGTGTAATTACATATACTGTAGGAGTGGACAGATAGTTCTTTTATAGCTCATGCCACTTCTTCATGTGTCTGACTCATAAATTTGTTCGTTTCGATTTTCACATAAATCAATGGAATCTTTAAAATTTGAATATTTTAAAAACACTTTCTTCCAACATACTTTTAAGTATCTTGCATATCAAAATATAGTTTTAGTTGTTGCTGTTTGAGTAAATTAGATAAGTGCAAAATCCAAACATAGATTAGTTTGAAAGGCATGTGTTGATGTAGTTATACATTCATGATAGACAAAAACATTCCAATTGTTCATGTTGAATTTGATTTGTCCATTTTTGAGAGGCATAGAAGTTCCGTGGCTTAAAGATGCTAGAGAAGTTCTCTGCTTCTCTGCTCTGTTAGTTTGAGTTCAAAGCACTGCATGACGGAGTGAGCTTCTGTCACTTGCCTCAGCATCCACCAACATAGCAGTTCAAATGCATATTACATGCACGTTGCACCACTTCAGTGGGAAAATAATGGCACTTCATGCAGAAGTATGAATCCAAGCAATGCCAGACCTGCCCGAATGTGATGTCCAAATGCAAGGAACTTTAGTGGAGAGAAAAATCCTGGGATTCTGCTGCTGCATAATTTCGTTAGCCATTCTGAATGTGAAGTTAGTTTGCACACCTATGGTGCAATTCTGGATAGGATGCAAGCATGAACTGAACAGACTAGTATCTTAGGTAGCCAAACAACTATTCTGTATAAGCACTATAGTCTCCTTGCTTAATATACTATCGCCATTCGCTAAATAGAATAGAATAGAATAGAATAGATGATTCGACTTCCGGCTTCCAGCGGCAACGGACGTCTGCGGGGCTTTCTCCTGCCCCAGCGCCTGAATCCAGCCGCCGCTGAGGCCCCTAGGGGCCAGGTGCCCCGGAAAGGGCGCCTGCCATTCACGGACGGCTCGTCAG
>JAOYMU010000010.1:9285148-9300903 GCA_025802295.1 Psammodynastes pulverulentus
AACCAAAAGGCAGTTTCTGTAAGCAGGGCAATAAAGATTAGGCTAGAAACAACACCAGAATGTTTCCTTCCTGCCTTAGAGGATTAGCTCTGTAAAATGGAAAAAAAAACAAGGAGATTTCTTCCAACAACCGGTTCTCCGAACTGCTTAGAAAATTAACAACCGGTTCTCAGAAACAGGTGTGAACCTGTTGAATCCCACCACTGTCTGGAGCCTTTGAAACGTGCAGGTGATGCATAGCTGCAGTGGAGAGCAAAATGTTTGGAATTTCATTGGGGTGTCATTTGAAACCAACCATTTTAAATATAAATGAGTTTTGAGATCACAGGTTGGAAATAATATTCTTAACTATTGCCTGAATGGAACTTTGAATTGACCTGCAAATAGCAATGCCAAAATATACTGTAGGTCAGATAGTAACCCTTGAGTGAAAGTAGATTCTTTGCTGAAATAGTTTCTTATTGCTGAAGTATAATGAAGAGTGGTTTTATTAGACTTGCCATACATACATATCAGTTGAGGATTGCAAAATAGGCAGATAACAATATAACAATAACAACATAACATCTATTAAGTCAGATGCTATGGGACTACCATTGTTCTTGCAGCTAGGTAACGAGTAAAAAGTGAACATTTTGATTTATGGGAATTTCAATAAAATAATGGATCATTTTTAAGTGGACTTTAAAATAGTATTTCATACAATAAAAAATCAGTACTCGCAAATTACACCTTTTGATTGTATTGTGTGTAGCAGTTGCAGCTTTCAGATTTGAAGTAGGCACTTTGCTTTGGCTCTGGCATGAGTATTGGCCGTTCCTTATAAGGGTTGTGGGTTTTCCTCTGTATGGTAGTTTTAATCTCTATACACCACTTCTTAGCTTCACCTTGGTAAAAAGGGTGGCTCCATAAATTGAATTAATACTGGTAATAGTCTTTGGGCTGTTTCCACATTCAGTTCAGCACATGAGATTTGGCATGCCTTAGAATTTCTGGCGGCGGTGAGGAAATACTTTAGCACTGAAATAGTTAAGGACAATTGAAACCTGTCTCAACTCTGGAATTAATAAAAAGGTTGCCAAGACATGCTTGTTCCATACTTAGAGGGCAGCTGGGACACGACCATAGTCTCCAGTCTCCTGGGAGGCATTCCAGGCATGCACAGGAAAGAATGTTTCTCCTTATCCCATCCAGCAGGAGCAACAATAGCAGTGACCTTTTGTGGACCAGGGCACCATTTGTGTCTTTCTTCCAAGTCGCCCCCCCCCCCAAAGTGTGTGTAATGATGGTTAGGAGAAGATTGATTTTTCGACAATACAAGAATCAAGATCATTGAGTCAAGTTGAGTGGTGGGCAATTGAGGACAGACCAAAGGCACCACTTCTTTCTAACTCTAGGTGTGGAGATCACCACTGACTTAAGTTACTTAAAATAAAATTGGAGAAATGCATCAATGCCTACTGTAATTGTGCAGCTATCCAGGAAGGATTCAAGCAAAGCACCCACCCAAAGAGACTTTGCAAAGCAACATTGCCATTTCTATTCTAAGGGAAAAGTGAAGAGGCCATTTTGCTTCCCTCGGTCTGCTGCGGCTGCCTTCTCTGGCCCTCGCAAAAGTTGAAGGAGGCCTTTCTGCCAAGAATGCAAGGTACTAAGAAGTACCCCACTGAAACAAATCCATCCCCATTAATTCAGGCCTAGGCAGCTTTTTCAGATAATGCTATTGTTCTAATGCTCTCCCCCAATTAAAAAAGCAACTTTTACATAATCACAAAATGTCATCCACTATTGTACAAGCATCTCAAGTATTGTGCAAGACTGCTGTCTCCTAGGACTGTAAATGTTTTTCTTCTAAACTTCCACCTCCCATAATTGCAAACTACCGGAATAGCTAGGACACAAATAATGAATAAATGAATATATAGTAATCTAAGCTCCACAGGCTAGTCAAGATAGAAGTGTTATTAACCCTATGCAACATCAAACAAAATCACCCTTTCCCCTAGAAGTAGAAGTAATATTTTGTGCTATCAGGCATTATGTTGCAGTAGATGCCAACACTTCTTAGCATCTAGCTGGGTTTAGCTGATCTTGAAAAAGTGAAGCAAGATGGAACATAGTATTAGGACATCATTAAACCCCCAATCCTAGAGCTGCCCTTGAGAAGTTTAAAACATGTTCCATAAAATTGTAGTGATGAGACTACAGCAGTCTGTTTGCTAAGAAAGCAACATGGATGTGCCGTTTTTTAATTTTATGTTTACTATTTTACAACCACAGACCAAAACAATGCTGGGGAAAGGGGGGGGGGAGAAAGGAGAGAAACCCACTGAAGATAACCAAGAGCTTGCAGAGAAAACTAGATGAAATCTTGCTAAACAGTTTGATTGTGATGGTGATTGCAGCAAATTAAACAACCCTCCTATCAGCTATGAGGAAAGGGTGCTCTTCTCACCTTGTGTAAGAATTTATTAAATTGGTATCCTGCCTTCCATTTTGTAAAGTCTAAGCAGAAAGGTACTGCTCCCTCCTATTTTTCCACAAGAGAGTGGCTAATGCCAGAAAGCGGAGAGATGAAAGTGATTGGGTCAGCTTGTCACACCAAATAGGACAATAAAAGCACTGGGCAAGTCTCTTTATTCCAACCAGCAGGTGGGGCAAAGTCACTCTTGTGCTGTGATGATGCCATTGCGTCTTCTGTCTGATAATAAAGATGGCAAAACTCTGTAGCGGGAGTGGTAAAATTGGACAGGCAAGAGAGATTTGCTAAATACTTTGCATGGGAGAAGAATCTGCCAATGAGGCCCACTAGTATCGCCTCTGGTTGCTTTGCTGTTGCTGAATTGCACAATGTATTTGATCATCTTGAGAGGAGGTCACTGCTGCAGAGATCCAACAAGGCTGAACTCTATTGCATCTGTACACAAGGTGTAAAAATACTTAATCCAGCACCTCAGAAACAATCAAGCATGTTCAACAGAGACGTTTGGAAACCAGGGAGCAGTGAAGTGCCCAAAAAGGTGGAATTATTTTGTTTCATAAACTGTATAATCTACTAGTTACCTCTCTGAGCCTCTTGTTTTTTTTTTTCCAATAGAATTTTGTAAACTTTTTTTCATTTTGAAGACAATTTCTTGCAAATATTGTAGTCTGCTGTCTTTGTATACTCTAAAATCATTGATTGGTCTGGCCCTATCATCAAGGTGTTCATGATCAAACCAAGGCTTTGAGAGATCCTTGTATCTTAGGTGAGTTTGAGTGTGCAAGACCTCTTGGATGTAATTATCATTTGAAAGTGACACAAAACACTTAATAACTGATCAGCATGAATAGAAAGTCAAAGTGTATGAAGAGTGACTGAATGTGAGATGATAGTCTTTAGTCCTTGGTCCATCTGGTTCACAAGGCATGGCTGGGAGGGGAGGGGCCGGCGAGACACCCCTTGACATGAGTGACATTGAGTTGGCCACGCCCACCCAGTCACATGACTGCCAAGCCACGCCCACCAAATAAGCCACGGCCACAGAACCGGTAGTAACAAATTTTGAATTCCACCACTGGGCTGGTCTCATAAAATCTGCCAGAGATATATTGTATGACGGGACTGAGTCCACTTAACATACTGGAAAAATTGGTTTCACAAATTATTTGGTTCCAGAAAATATTCATGCATCCTTGCTCATGCTGAGTATTTATATGTACCCTCACAAAATGATTTATTTAAATCCAAGTGGAACCTGGACAGTACAAGCTTGGAAGAGTCACGCTCTACCTATTAAAGTGGGCTGATTGAGATATTTTGTTGCCTGGCAAAAATGATAGCTTACAGAACCCAACCAAGCTGACAATGGTAACAAGCCTTTACTCTTTTCTGCAGCTGACAACAGCAAGCTAATTTAGGATGGCAAAACCAAACCAGGCTGCTGGATGCACATAGCTTTGTCCTCCAAGTCTTCTGCTGATGTTGTTCCCTAACCCTCACATTTGTTAGCTGAAACATCTGCCACTCTCCCTAATGATAGGCTGACTTTGCTGTGTAGTGTTTGCGGGACAGATTATGCTCTGAGTCCAATCAACCAGTTAAGGCCAAACTAATATAAATTCATGTCACAGAACTGCAATACTTGCTTTGACTATAAGAAAACCACTTTGGGGTGGTGGGGAGGAATGTGGAACAAATATAAGCCTCAGAAAGCCAGGTCACAGACTGAGTCAGTCAGAGTCAGTCACAGACTGAGAAACTGCAAATTCTGTGATGTTACATTATGTAAGGTATCCATTGAATCCTTCCCCAATTTATAATAAACTTGAGGTTTTTTCTACCTGCAGCAACAGGTATGACTGCAGGGATATTCCATAGCAGGCAGTGTGAATCAAAGGAAGCAACACCAACAGAATAAGCCAAAACACTTATATGGCTAGCTACCTTGGGAAGGGTATGGAGTTAATATCTCCAGGAATTTACTATGCAGCAAAGCTCATTATAGGTATGTGAATAGGTGGTTGGCTTCCTTTGAACCCCTGAGCTTCATGAAGACAAAACAGCAGAATTCTGTGCAAGTAATGAATTGTTCTGTTTGGGGGGAAAATTAGTTGATGGAGGACTGATATTCAAAAAGAGGAACTGAGAAATGCAAATAATATTATCAAACCAATCTGTATCTTAGCAGAGAGGCATCACATTATAATACACACATCAAGGTATAGCACACTTTCAAGGTTCTATTTATCAGGATTAATGGAAAAGTTTCAACTCTGAGAGCCAATACTGATATTCATGTGGTTTTCAAAATCATTGAAATCCAAGTCCCATTACAATCTTTTCATGCCCCAGGAATACTGAGTTAGTAATTTAAAAAGTCTGGAAATCTACTGGAAACAACATTGGCATCCTTGCATAATTGGGTCTGTTTCATCTCAGATCATATCTGCTCACAAATTTTGGTTTACAACAATGCTTGGGAATTAAAGTCCATTAAGGTTGGGGAGGGTAACCTGGTCTGCTTGTATGAGTACGGTAGCAGCTTGAATTAGAGGAATTGAAGTTTTCACATCGCAGAGATAAGCTGTCACTTTTGCTGTCAACTCATCAAGCAACTGCTAAGGATATGGTTTGGGGAGTGATTAAAAAGTTGGCAACTCTTAGCTAACACGTTTTAAAATTATGCCATTGTAAGGAAAGAGAGATGATTTAAGATAATTGTAAATCAATCGATCTTAAATATCATGATGAAATTCATCTTTCAGTGGGTGAACTACAAGGGAAATAGTGCACACACATAGACACAGCTTTATTGGTGCTGCCCGCAGCATTCATAAAGCCTTTCCAATATGTTTTTCTCACTGAGGTTCTTGTATTAAAATGACGATAGGCAAGAGAAAAATGTTTCAACTGACATCTATTCAATTCACTTGATTAAAACCAAATAGCTTTCATTCCTACAGATAGATTAACACTTTCCGGCTATGATATCATAAAGATACAACTGAAAATTTAGAAGTATGAATTACAGGCAATTGCAGCTTTGAGCTGACAATTACAAATATTTTGAGCTTTCAGTCAGGAAGGGCTGTGGCACTCTGCCAAATGGATTTGTCATTAGCAAAGCCAGGCTCCTTGTGTATTCATGAAAACCTGCTACTACTGATGAAACAAGCACAGCTTGGAAAGAAACATATGGAGATCTGTTAGCCTCTTTCACCTTCATTATCTTGATTATGCAACTAACTTTTGCATTAGTGCATCACTGACCCATAGAGCTTTTTCGGGATATCATTGTGGACATAATTAATCTTCTACAAATATCCTTGATTCATGCTGAAGTTTTACCCCTGGGGAAAATCTCCCTAGTGTTCACAAAACTGTTCCATTTTCAATAACTTGGATTCTTTCAAATAGTAGAGAGTTCTTTCAAGAAGTAGAGAGATACTTTTCTTTGCCTTCTTATTTTCACCAGTCCCTCCCTGGGGTTATGAGTACCCAGTATAAGTGTTCTAATTATTTTATTGAAGCAGGATTTCTACCCGTTATGTACTTTGGACAATGGAAAACAGACATGTGAGTACGTAGTGAGGAGGATAGTTAAACCTGAGCTAAAAAAAAAGTTGCATTCCCCATCTCTATCTGCATCTCTGTATTTCAGAACTCTCTACTCCAGGAGGACTGCAGTTCAAAACTATCACAGAGACCACTGTGGAGATGGAATGGGAACCCTTCTCCTTCCCCTTTGATGGCTGGGAGATCAGCTTCATCCCCAAGGTAGCTGTCTTGTCTTTGGAAATATCCTTTCATCAGAAGTAATTGTTACCACATGTGGAAAAATCTCATGTTATGGTATCTTTGGTACACAGACTGAGGAAACATGTATGTGTGCAGTACTAGAAGGAAGATAAAAAATAAAACAAAAAAGTGAACAAAGACCCAGGAGAAACTTTAATTTTAATATGCAATTTATTGAGGGTGGGCATACATTAGCAGGAAAAAGGCAACTTTATTCAACTTACATTCAGTTGACACTGAAATAGTTAAAGCTTTCAAGGTTCAGCAGTAACATTTAAGCTTGAACACAGGTTCAAAGGGGCATTTAGAAGGCTTAGAATACAGATTAGAAAGTGATAGAGAGGCCATGATCCCTATCAGAGAAAATGTTACTGAACTGGTAGAAATGAGAGATTTTCTAGACTTCAATTTGGGTGGTTGATGTCTTAATATTTTTCTCTGTCTGCATGCATGATGGGATATTGCTCAGGGACAGCCTATCATTAAGGAGAATAAACCACTTACAATATGATGTTAAAAATCATTAACGTTATGTCTTACCTAGTTGCAATCTGTTCATGACCATAAGGATGTTTTTGCCAAAGTAACATCCAAAATGCCTGGGAAATTGAATCCCACCTTTAATATTTCCAACAGTAGAATTTAGAGTTAAGTTTCTGATTGAGGGGAAAATATCTGCTTGAAAGAGAAATTGGAAAAGAGAAATCTGTTGAATCTGCATAGAAGAGCTATAAGGCTTAATCATGATTCTTCATAGTCCAGTACAGGCAAGTCGCTTGGGAAAAGAGACTGAGGGACACTAAACCATCAAATTGAAGATGCCTTACAAAGAGCAAGATAAGGAATAAACTTGCAACAAAAAGTTTCGTAGAGTAGAGACTCTTAATAATGTAAATTGTAAGCAACACCATTTGGTCTTAGAGTTCTTAGTATCACTGGGATTTTCTTGATTGTCATCTTAGAATTTACCCAAATATATTCTTTTCCACTGATGTCTGCATTATCAATTTATTCACACATTTCTGAATTAGCAGCAGAAATTTGACTTGTTTGTTTGTTAATAGATTCTTCTTTCTAGAATCCTCCTCAATAGAGCTAGCCTTGTTTCTGCCTTTGGACAAGATTAATACAGTAGAGCATCTCCCTAGAATGGATTTCATCTGGCTTATGTGACTTTTCCTCTGCTTGGATCCTGTGTCCAACTCTCTTTTTTTTCTCTATGTCCTTCTTCACATGACCACATGAGATATTATTTTGTTATACAACCTTCCCTGGACCAGTTGGAGCCTTAAAGAGATAGGTGTTTGAGTTGAAATACTCGGTTGACAAAGTTAGGAGAGAGTGAGTCAAAGTCAGTGTTTTGCAAACCAACCAAAGGCAGAAAAAATAAAAATCAGCAAGTAGTGGAAGAAGCTGACATGCATAAAACAGGCCACCTTTTGCTGATGTCACTATAGAGTGAAGATCACAGGATTGATGTTCTGGTTGTAGTTTGCTGCTGAGTGTAGTTATAAACCCCCTTCTCTGTGAAAAAGGCAGCAGCTTTTTTTATCATTACATTATGGCATGCATAGTATATAGAGGAAGCCAGAATTGCTCTGGTTTCTAATTCATAATATTTTTGCAAACAAAGAAATATATGTATCATTATGTGTAATTATTTTTACCACTACATTGTCAGTCATAGCTGAATGATATACTTTGAATTAAATTGAATACTTTAAGTGGCCAAGTATGATTAGATAGACAAGGATTTTTTCACACAAATATGTTATGAAAAGACTGAACCTGCAGCTCACCCGCCACTAGTGTGCTGGAACTTACAGAGCAGATGCTACTTTTATTTCTTTAACAGTTTGCTATATCATTTTAATGAAATTGTATTCAAAATGGCTAATAAATGTTATATGGTAACAATATTGTCCTGCTTCCACTCTGTTTCATGGATTCAAAGTAATTTATAGAAATTGTTTTAGTATCTACTTCTGTAACAGTCTTCACAATTTAAGTATTAAGTTTGGATAACAAAGCTAATAAAAATTATTCCAGAAAAAATATTTCACTGCACTACAGTAAATTCACTATAGCTCCCAATTTCCTAGGGTATAGAAGTTTCTCTTTCTTTGCAGAGAACGGAAGTAAATTTTAGGGCACAGCAACATGATGTTCAGTAATGCCCAGGGAGGCAATTCAAAGTTTATTCAAAGTTTATTCAACTTTGAATCAGTTTTTTTAATGTCTGTAGGACAATGAAGGGGGTGTGATTGCTCAACTTCCCAGTAGTATGACAACCTTCAATCAGACCGGCCTGAAACCAGGTGAAGAGTACACAGTCAATGTTGTAGCTCTCAAGGAACAAGCTCGAAGTTCACCCACTTCAGCCAGCGTTTCAACCTGTAAGTAACCCTAACCGACTTTTTTTATGTAAGCTGGTGAATTAATATCAGCCTTCTTTCCTGGTGGGATAAGACTATTTAAACTGTTTTTGTTGTGAACCGCCCCGAGTCTTCGGAGATGGGGCGGTATATAAATGGAATAATAAATAAAATAAAAAATAAATAAATAAAAAGTAATTTGCTTCAAGAAGAACCATCATGTTTAGGAACAATATACTTCTAAATAATAAATGCAATGATAGAGGAGACTTTTGCTTTCTTCCTCATGCTCTATTTGTGGGACACAAGAAACACCTGTAAGAGCATTGTTGGAACCGTTTTACTGGAATGGATAGATCAACAATAAGGTTAAACAGGTTCTCACCTAGGAAGCAATTTGTCTAGAAATGTTCCTTGTCATCTTATTACATATCTTCACTTAGCAAAATCTATTTTGGAGAGGGGGGAGAAAACCATACAAACAGTTTCCACACAGGATGCAACAAAGCTAAGTATAAAGAGTTAATGAACTTTAGATCCAGGCAAAAATATATATGCCATCTATTGCACAGCACAAGAAAGTCTTCCTTTAAAGAAAGGAGAACATACTAAATATTAATTTGCAAACCTGATGGACAACTTAGTTATCCTTACATCATGTCAGCAAGTACATACAGACATTTATTGCACACAAACATTTTTTTTTCCTTTACAGATATAGCAGTGTTTGCTTACAGGATGCAGCTTACCAATGACATCTATAGGCCACGTGAAGCAATTATCCATTTCAACTAGTTTAAGAGACTTTTCTGCCTACTGGTCCATAAGCAAGGCCATCCCTTGCTGTGATGATAGAAGAGCTGTTAGAGAAATCATTGGTCACATTCTCTTTATTTTCCTTTGGGTTTTGACCGTGACTCATGTTTTGCAGTATGAATAAGAAGAAAGGAGCTTAAAATATGCTTGGTGTCAAGACAAGGCCAGCAGGAGTTGACAGGACCTTCCAGGGATACTTGAGTGAAAAAAAGACTCATAGAAACTAATTTTTTAGAGGAATGCCTCAGATATCTCAGTGTCTTTAATGTTAGAGTTAGTAAAGATTACAATCTTAAATGAAATTCACTGCTTCTTGTGTAGAGTTGCTTTTCAAATTGTATTTCCAGTTTGAAAATATTCTAATCAGAAACCAGTGGTTCATACAGTGGTATGAGTAATTCTGCTATGTCTCTATATTCTCAGTGGAAAATGATTAGAGGGAAATAAAAACAGTGGAATTAATCTAAGTTATTTATTTTTATTTATTTATTTGTACTCCACCTTTATTATTTTTACAAACAACCCAACACATCGAACATATCCATCAGATTTTCCTCCTACCTATTTTCCCTACAACACGGGTGTCAAACTCGCCGCATCACATTGCCATCACATGATGTTTCGCAATGTTTTTCCCATTCGTGGAGCTGGGGTGGGTGTGGCCTGTATGTGATGCATCTGGTCTGCAGGCCGCCAGTTTGACAACCCTGCCCTACAACAACAATCCTGTGAGGTGGATTGGGTGAGAGAGAATGACTGGCCCAAAGTCACTCAGTTGGTTTTCATGGCTAAGGCAGGATTTGAACTCATATCCTGCTTTCTAGCCTGGTGCCTTAACCACTAGACCAAACTGATTCTTTCTATATATAAATTGGCATCCTTGTTTGTATGTGAAATTCTAAGTATAGTTCTAATGGATACATCTAACAAATAGTTGATGTCATTTGCCTCAACCTCTTAACTTCCATGTCTTTACCTTCCCGGTTTTAATCTGTCTTGGCACCTTTGACCATTTTTTTCCTCTTCCGTTTCACATACAAAATTTAGGATCACCAACCACATCTAAAAGTCCTTAGTTTTCAAGCAAGTTCCTTTGCTAATAAGAAGCCATAGTTCTCAGCAATATTCAAGTTCTGCATTTATACATTGTGAAACACTACAGTGAATTTATACAGACTTTCTTTGGGTAAGGATATGTCACTCAGCATCAATCCAATCTATTTCCCTACTGCCTACTTTAAAGGCAGTTTTCTGTTCCCATGGAGATTTTTGAATAAAAATCTAAATAATAATAAAAATAAAATAAATCTATCTGGATATACATTCTCTGAACCATTTAAACACAAAAGTAAAAAATGTGCCAGATTGTCACTGCTCTTTTTTTTCTTTTTTGTGAGGTTCCTCTAGAAATAAACTTGTCAATGAATATAAATTGCTTCTTCTAATATTCAAAACACTTTTTTCCCATTGTAATTTATATATACATACAAACACACAGTTTTAAAAACAAATGCATATTAACAAAGAAGTAGGAAAGAAAAAAATAAGAAGCAAAAAGAAAAAGAAAGAAAGAAAGAAAGAAAGAAAGAAAGAAAGAAAGAAAGAAAGAAAGAAAGAAAGAATAAAAAATAAAATATAAAAATAGAAGAAACTTCTGATTTCCTTTGAGGCATGTATAAGTATAATTACAAAATTATCTCTTACTCTATGATTACCACAAACAGCTATTGGTAATAGCTTTTCTGTTATCTTTTCTTTCTAATCATCAAAACCACAAATCATAAATGCATTTTTCTGTTTCATGCAAAATGTTTATAAAGGGTTTCCACTCAGCCATAAATGTAGATTTTTTTGTCCCTTTGATCAAAGCAATTAATTTCTTCTTTTCTATTTGTTCACGTACTTACTGTCTCCAGTAATTGATGGGCCAACCCAGATTTTGGTCCGTGATGTCTCTGACACTGTGGCCTTTGTTGAATGGTCTCCACCCCGGGCTAAAGTGGACTATATTCTACTGAAATATGGCCTAGAGAATGAGAAAGGGGGAAAGTCCACTTTCCGATTGCAGCCTCCACTGAGGCAGTATTCCATGCAAGCTTTACGACCTGGCTCCCCATATGAAGTCTCTATCGCTGCTGTCCGTGGTGCTAATGAGAGCGATGCTGCAATCACCCACTTTGTAACAGGTAAGGTAATTAGTTGACTATTTCATTGCTGCAACACTGGCCCGATGCTTTCTTCCTCAGTACAGTAGAGGAAGAGTCATAGCTTAGTGTTAAGGTATATTCTTTGCATTTAGAAGAATCCGGGGGGGGGAATGCTAGCATTTCTACCTAAAAAATATTTCAGGCTTATCAAAATCAACCTGTGCATGAGATCTTGGAAAACTATCTATTGAAATAAATAGATTAAAATAGGTCCAATGAAGGTAAGCTGTCACAGGATAGGTCTAAGGCTCCAAAGCTTTTGTCTGAAAGAGGTAGCGTGAAACAGCATTCCAGGTTTTCTCCCCTTTTAAGCAAAAGCAGTTGGTTTCTTACATGAAATTACTTGCTTAATTTAATAACTCACTTAAATTACTTGTTTTGCAAGTACATTTGCAAGTGTAAGAAAGAATATTTTTTCTGAATTCTAACTTTCACCTCTACTCAACTTTAAACATGTGTGTGTGTGTGTGTGTGTATGTATGTATGTATGTATGTATGTATGTATGTATGTATGTATGTATGTATATTTGTGTGTGTGTACAAGTAATGATACAAGCTTAACATTTGTTAATTTCAATTCTATCCCTGCCTACTTTTAATTCTAGGTTGAGAAAGAACTTACAATATTAATGGCAATTGGCTTTGGTCCAGCTGATGATCATTTGAGAATTAAAACTTTAGAGTTCATTTCTTTTCTCATTTTTCGACCTCAGTAAGGTTCCTCTTCCTCTTCCTGAAAAAGTTAATAAGCTTTGATCAGTGCAAACATTGCCTAATCCTTGTAACTAGCCTGTTTCTGGATTGAAACCAACCATCCATCTTAATATATTGTCTAAATCTACATTATCAGCCAGCTTTCAACTCCATTTCCAACTTCCTTTTTTTTCCCGAGCTCTTCATGGAACATTTTTAAGACTACCTCCTTTGCCAACCCATCTGCAGCCTTCTCTTTCTTCTATGGGAATCTAATTGAACTTTTGCTCTTACCAGAACAGCGAGCACAGTTTGTTCAGTTTGGAGTCTGCATCAATGAATGGCTCCATAAAGAGCCAATGAGAAACTAGGCAAAAGCAGGCTCAGCTCGCAGGCATGTGGCATCATTATTCTACAGGCATGCTAAGTACTTTGGCACTTACTGAATAGCCTCTTTTTGGTCTTCCCGCTTTCATCATAGCAGCAGAGAAACACCATCCTGTCAACCTTTTCAGTTAGAAAAATAATGTGAAATTAAAAATAATGAATTCCAAAAGAACCCAGCTCACAAAGCAAGCGTAGGGGGAGAGGATAGAATATTGGGTTGAAGGAGAAGCATTACACTGGGAACTCTGACCAACCTTGTAATAAATGTATTGTACATTCTAGTATCATATTCAAAAACTTAGAACAGGTTTTTTTTAGTCAACACCATAGTCAGCTAGCAAGTTTAATTTACAACTCCATAAAGGAGGAAATGGAAAGCAGAGCTTGGAACTGTTTTATGGCTTAGATATTGCCTGTCATAAAGATATCAGATGGATACTAGAGCTTTGTATCATCTCTATGATAATATTGTGCTGACTGTACTTAAGAGAAAGGGGGATGTGCATCTATCGATTTGCTGAGTTTTTCATTCCTAGACTTTCTTCGGTGAGATGTCATAATCAAAACAATAAATAAAGTAGCAAAACCATTACATGATGTATTTGCTACTCTTGCTTCACACAGTGCAAAACGTTCTTATTTTGTTTTCAGTATCCAGAATGTGGCATGGCAACCCTCAGAATGTTAGGGAAGTATACCACAAAATGATACATTCAGATCAATTATTCTTCCACAAGGATGGCTGTGATTAATTTCTTTCAAAGATAGCTACAACTCTTCCAAACCACTAACTTTTCCATCTCCAAACCACAGTGAATCCAATTTAAAATATACCTGAGATTGAGCCAAGCTTTTTTTGATCCATGACTATTTTTAGATTTATTTGGATATCAGGATGTTTTAAGTGTACAATATGTGTTCAAGTCAAAGTTCACAGAGAACTGCTGGTCAATGAGCACTTGCACTTCTTGGTCAATAATAGTGCATAAAGAACTGTCAAATAATCAGTGCTTGTATATTAGCTAGCAATTGAATGTCTTGTCCATCCCCTCTTAGATACAGGCCTAAATGCAAATCCTTTTCTCTTCTTCCACATTTTGTTTTTAAAATGCTAGTATTTTCACATGATTCTGTGCATAGCCAAATTCTATTGCCTTTTAACTTCTAACCTGGCATTCCAGCATTTTTACATTTCGGCTCTTGATCAGTTCATGGCAGCATGCTGCTATGACTGGATCCTACGATTTGGGAGGAGGGACAAGCGAGGGGGTGGGTGGGACAAGCCAGGAAGTACAAGGTGGTAAGAAGTTGCTAATGTTTATGAAACATTTTGTACCTTGAGGGGGTGTTTTTCTCACCACAGACTGAAAGTAATAACACTGGGATGCACTGAAATTCCTTATAATTGTAAATCCCTGATTATGTCACTGATCAAGAGGAAACTCATACCACACTAACTTCAACAGGAAGACCTCCACATCTTAATTCACTTTTCTTAAAATTATTGAAGACCTTTCTTTTGGTGTGGATTAAGACAAGTCAGCAGAACTAAAACCTTATTGAAGGCAAAGTTTAACCTCTGCTACTTTTAATAAAACAAAATGCAACTACCACAACATACCACATCATACTCCAGTCCATATCATTTTAGGTATAAATTTCACACAGAAATGTTTCCCCCTAGTTGCCTGGATGTAGAATTTCACCTGTAATTTTAATCCAACCACTGTTTTCTGTGCATCTTTAAAGCCTCCTGACCTTTTATTCCTGTTTAGATTTCTCTTCTTTCTGCTATTTACAATTCAGATTAGGCTCAAAATTATACAATTTTGATACTGACCCTGCATATCATTTACTGAAGTTCCAGGAATACTTGTCAGCTCCACAATGAAAAGGAACACAGATGAAAAGGAACCCAAACCCACACAAATATTTATGTATGCAGTTTGCATTTGGTTTTTCTGCCTATAGTTAGGTGATAATTGGGGCATATCTTGCAGCAATTTGTAATTGTTTGTGAGTCAACAATCCAATTTGGGACTGCCACTGCTAAGACGCTTGTGTAAAACCACAGTTTGTTTTTTGTGTACATAAGTGGGCAGGCTAATGACATTATTTGAGGCCAGAAAAAGGGTAATTGGATCAAACAGTTTAAGAATCACTGTTATAGGCAAAGTATGCTTGGCTGATGCTTTTCAACCAGGTGCATATTTAAATGTGAAATGTCATTGTTTCAAGTCCCTCGTGTATTCATGTGAGATAGAAGGGCGTACTGTACCTCTGTGTTAAGAGAGCCCTGAGCCAAACAATAGTATTTCTTTTTAAAATGTCAAAATGCAAAAGTGGGAGCCACTATCTGTCCCAGCAGATAGTCCTAGTCCAAAGAAATTGAAGGGAAGATTCAGCTTAGTGCAGCTTCATATATAGTATTATGCTTCTTTTAAATGTAACAGAAAGAGCAAAACTCGGTGAGATAAGAATGCTGTTCACATAGGCACATTCAGATTCAATTTCTAAATTTAAAAACTCAGAAAGATTTCTTGTTGCCTAAGACTGTACAGAATCAATTCTAATAACAGAGTCCTTTATTTCATAAACTTAAACTAGGTTTTAATTTGAAGCAAACTGATTTCATTTTAAACTCTGACTCCCTGGATTTTTCATATTTGGCTTCATTTTAAATGTAGCAGATTTGACATCAACTGAAACATATATCTGTATCTGCACATAAATTAGGTGATTGGCTGAACAATGATCTCCAAATTCTAATTAGACAAGATCATGAAATTCTTCACAAGCTTAAATGTGTTACACAATTACATAGTTCTTATTGTTACCATTGTTGATATTTTATAATTAGCAATTCCTTTGGGTTTATGGTTCAAATTCTCTCTTCCTAGAGTAATAGCACGAAATGCAAATTTATTCATTCATTCATTCATTCATTCATTCATTCATTCATTTATTTATTTATTTATTTATTTATTTATTTATTTA
>JAOYMU010000010.1:9309243-9319293 GCA_025802295.1 Psammodynastes pulverulentus
AGCTGCAGACATCATGACTAATAAAACCAAAGCCTTCCCTTTTACACCACTCCTTTAGCCACACATTAAACTCTGCTGCATGCTGGCCTTTCCCTTTTTGTTCCTTGTATACTGGTAAAACCTCTGAAAAGATAAGCCTGCAACCCGTGTTACTAAGTTCATACCCCAAGCTCTGGAAGTCTTTCTGCACAGAAAGTACATCCTTTTGGGACAGATCATTTGACAGATATCAACAGCATTGCATTAATACATCCATCCATGCTTTCATAGAAAAACCCATTGAATCTTTTCCCAATTCTGTAATCTTAAAAATTGGCCAGTCAGTGAAATCAAGCAAAGGCAAATAAATAGAACTCAAGGAGAGAAGACTGAAATACCAGCTGGCCTCATTCAGATGGAAAAACAACCTATGTGAGAAATCACATTCAGCATATAAGCATCCATTCCTAACTGCAATGCATTACACATTTTGTGACTTGCCAATTGCTCTGCTGACACCAACCCATCCTCTCTCTAATTTCCATGTGTTCAGCAGAGACATTTACAGCAAGCTTCTACTCGCATGATTTTAATGTGCATAGAACCCTCTGTGAGATTCAGAAGCCTAACAAGGCAAAATTCCTGACTACGTAGAGATTTCTACCTACCTTTAAGTAATACAAAACAAAAACATAAAATCTTCCTATTCAAGATAGAGATTTTTGGCAAATCTAACATAGGCCACCCTGTCATCCTTATTTGTATTGATCTATCCTATTCATCTATAACATGTCGTATTTAATATACAATATAATACAATACAATATGTATTTCATTTTAAAAACACATGTATGCTGCTTTTCATTTCTGGGAAGAAAATTGTCTACCCTCCTACGATTCTGTACTTCTAAGGAATTGCCAACATCCATTCAGTAAACAAATACTTTAAAAAAAAAGTGGACGAAGAGCCAGTGGGATCTGCTTTGATCCAATAATGATAATAGATGATGGATTGGTTGGAAATTAACTAAATTGCTGTCTCCCCTGATGTGCCAGAAACCACAGGGCAAGCTTCCTGCAGGCTGCTGGATACTTATAGCTCCACAGCACGCAGGGAGAAGCTGGCTCCTATCATTAATTATTGAGTGTTTCATTTATGCCTCATAAATAAGAAACTCAAGTGAAAATGTTAGATGTCAAATCAGTTTGGTAACAAATAAAGCCATCCTGGATGTTCTCTCTCTCTCTTAATTTTAGCATTATAAAAGACAACTGCAGCAGTTCTGAATAATAATAAAGAATTGGTTATTCTTTTCCAACACACCCAAATTTATCAATCTAAAATGGGCAAAGTTTTATTTATCAAATTTAGATAACCATCTTATTCACAAACTCTTAAATCGTTATCCAGAACCATAAATCTCCTATCAATGAACCTATACACGAGTAAAACTGTCATTTCTGTCTGTTTGTAACCTTCAATTGGATGCATCAATGCATCATAGGGCAGCCATTTTTGAACATGTACCTTCAATGGGCTAACATACAGAATCCCAGGACCCCAACTTCCATGGGAATGAAAATTGGGGAAGTTGTGGTTGCTTCAGCACCAGTTAACATGCCACCGAGATCAGTCACAGTCACATGATGGTTATTTCCAATGTTCCCTGACTTTTCACAGGTCAATGGAGAAGCCAGCAGGAAATGTAAACTCAGTGATGATTGCCATCCCTCTTCCACAAGCTTTGTTTGTGGGAACCTGGCAGGAAATATCATCAATGGGGAAGCAGGCAAGGAAGGTTGCAAATTGCCTGGATAAATCTCCCTCATCACACAGCCTCCCCAATCTCTCTATGCTCAGGCTGTGCCAGTCATTCATACTTCTCAGCATGCTCTCTTCAATCTGTGCAACATCTCTTGTGCACCTTGCACACCTTCCTGATCTGTGCTGCATCTTCACATGCCCTCACAAATCCATGTGGCACCTTTTATGCACATTTCATACCCTTCCTGAACTATGCACCACCGCTGCATGCCCTCCCCTTAGGAATATGCCAGGAAGGAGAATTGGGGTACCGTTTTTCTTGTGATCCACAGCTCCCTTTAAGGGAAAGTGAAGCTACCTTAGAGAAAGATAAAGTGAAGCTACCTTCTTAATCAGAAAATGGATATTGGATTGGATTGATAAATAGTATTTAATATCATTGATAACCTCTAGCTAATTGCCCTTTATTCTTTATCTCCATATGTTAGGTTGAAAGAGATTTTAGATCCAACTCTTTGACATAGACCCATTTATTCAGAAACACAACCAACATAAAAAGTACCAAAGTTCTTCATGATCACCCACAATTATCTATTTTAGTTGTTATCAGGTCAGGAGTGTCTACAGAGTGTCGTTAAAAAAAATCAGGATGATTGCTTCAAAGGCTGCAATGTAAATACAAACCAGTATACAGTAGCTACCAACTTGACCTTATTATATCCTGTGAATCTATATTACTGTAGGTGTTGATGCAGAAAATCACCTAACACACTGAAAAAAACATGTGAACTGATAATACTGTATAGTTACTGTGCTGTACTGTACATGACCCTAACTTACAGAGGACAATTTCCTCTTCAAAAATTGCATGAGTCCAAGACCAATGTAAAGTTTTAAGAAATGTTTAAAAATACAATACAAGAAGGACAAACATACTGTAATTATAATTAGAATAGTTAAAATGTTTGAATGGTTCAAATCCACACTGAGCACACACCTCTGCAATTATTCTCCTCCCCTCCTCTCCCCTCCAAAGTTGTTGAAACTGATCTGCAAGCATCTTCACTTCACTGCCAAACTCCAGAGCCTGGGGGCATGCAGAGATCATTACAAGTCAATCAATATCCCCTCTAACTGCCTAATGGAAGCCTGAAGAGAACATCATACAATTGTCACTCTGCCCTCTAAGCCGCTGCTAGTTCCAGGAAAAGAATATAATTCTTTCTCACCCATTCTATGCAAAAATAAATAAAATAAATTGCCATCTATATTATGATAAGATACTATGTGACAATATGCTCAAGGTGATCAGGGTGATATGCTATTGTTCTCCCATTTAAAAGAAACCCTCTGAAAGTGGTAGGTTAGAGTCCAGGAACCAAGAGGTAAGTTACTCATCAGTTACCAAGAGAAACTGGACCGTCAGCAAACTTGGCAGAACTGAGTAAAAGCCTCCACCTCTTCTCCACGTTCAAATGAACTGCAGCAAATCCAGAAAAGCTTCAATTTTCAAAATCTGTCAACATTCTGCAATCACACAGGTTCCAGACCAAAACTTTCAGAAGTGCTTTTAGTCATGAAAAACTCACTGAGTAATTTTGGGCCAATTTCATAGCCAACTCTACGTTGCAGGTTCATTCAAAGAATAAAATTAGGACTGGCCAATATCTGGTCTATGCAAATCTGGTTCTTCATAAGATAACAGCTATAAGAATCAGAACACTCATCACTTTTTGGTATGATCTAGTGGTCCTCCAATCTTTTGCAGCCATTGTTGGTAACCCTAATAAAAATAGAAATGAGAGTACTGGGGAAAAAAGGAAGATACTCATGTAGCAAATAAATGTAGAAATATAAGCAGAAGTTTGAACAGGCCAATTAAGACTCAGTACCTGTATACCAGATTCAGCAGGCACAGAGCCTAGAGTTTTAGGCTCATTTGCAAGAATTTCTCCACCGTGAGGCAAGCTGCAATAAAATATAGGATTATAAATCACATGCATTTGTTGTTAAGTCTCTGCTAAAAATGTTTTACATATTTTTTGACAGCAATACCTATTGAATAAATTTGACTATTGCACAGGATTTGTCAAGAAAACAATGTTCTGTTTTAAACTAGAATGTCCTACAATCCAGGGTTCCCCAAAGTGTCATTATCAATCCTCAAGGATCAATGAGATTACCCAAGGGATTGCTGTCATTAACAGTACCAGTAGCATTTATAATTTTTTAAAAATAATAAGCACTTGAGTGTCAATGAACAATCTGAAAATCCATGAAGGGATCATGCTGTAAACAGAGAAGCCCTTTTATACCACCTACCTAACTGGTGTGTCACTAATAGAGGTAGATAGGTTTACTGATGGGTTGAGTAATAAACAATTGCATCAATTGGATCAAAAGTCACCATTGTATAGAATCTGCACCATCTTTCTCCAGAAAGTGAGTAGCATTTCATGAGTCTTGAGCAAGAGAGTACCGGCAAGATTCATGACATCACTAGCCATTTCCTGTTGCCCATCAGGCAGTAGTAGTTGTGGCTTGGGCACTGTGGACATCCAGTCTGTGGGAGGTTCTTCTGGCAAGTTCCTGATATGGCAAGATTTGCTTTTATAGCTGCAGTTTCTCTCCAGCTCTTCTTGATAGACAAGGCTGTAAACTCACTGGGATTGAGTGTCTGCTCCATGTCTGCCTAGTTGAGGTTACTTTAATCCTGTACAAATGTACCAAATCAGCTGACCCTTGTGGCTATTCTCCCAAATCTCTCCCACTGACTTAGTTCCTTTAGGTAGATGCCAATTGCATTGATTGAGAGCAGTTACCATGATTGTCAGTTGGAATACTTTTTTCCCCCTATTTGGAGGAAGCAGCATGAAAAATAGAAGTTCTGCCCCAAAGTTAAAGCCTTCCCTTCATCTTGGGTACATTGATGAACATTTTGTAGAATTAGCAACAAAAATTTTGTTGTGTAAACAGTGGCCAAAACTGCAGTGTTAGGAGGTCATACTGTGGTTCATACTGTCTTTCAGCCATTTTTTCAGGTATGTAATAAACATTTACATGTAATCAAGTATATATTTTATAATTAAATTGTAACTGCATTATAATAAAACTATGAACTGTATGGTTTTATAATGGCATCCAGAACTATTGTAATAAAGGCTTGATAGACTAGGAGCAGATCGTCCAAGATCTAACCATTGATTTAGTAGATGTATACTTCTTTTTATACTGATTAACCAGGGCACTAGGCAATATCTTTTCACCCATAGATAAAATCCTCCAGAGTTCAAATCCAATAAAATGGTTCAAATCCAGAAAAATTCTAATATTGTTTCTGGAGTGGATGAAGAAAAATATGTACTGCTTAATACAGATAAGACAAATATTTGTAATCAGACAAAGGCAAGGAATTACTAGCTGTGTTGGGTGGCTTTTTGCAGGGAACAGAAGGATATGTATCTTCTAAATCAGCAAATCTAGCTTACTTCAGCTATCATTTGGTCTAGCTGGGGAAAATGCTTTCAGAGTGGATTTCTAAAATCAGTGGCATCTTTTTTTCCTTTTTTTGGGGGGGGGGAGGCCTATCCAGAAGTCTGAAAAAAGAGGGGCTCTTTTAATAAACAGCAGAAGTTTGAACCTGTTTTGAAATTTGTTTTGAATAATGCACTGCTTTAATATATAACATAAACTCTTCCAGTCATTTATAATTTCATGCCAACTGCCATGGTAGGCTGAAGATGATTTCAGAGAATAGAGCCAATAAATGCAAGAGTGAATGGATCTGTTCCCCAAACCTCTCTTCACATCAAGGAGAGGACCAGGATTACTCTCAAGGGCTCCCCCCAAAATTTTCTAAAAGGTCTCCTGTCTTTATCCTTCATATAGTCACTTTGCCACTTGGTCACAATTGCAGCAAAGGCTTTATCATTAATTACATTTTTCTAAGACAAATCCTGGAGGCTGTTGTCTGAATATGCATGTGTCGGTCTATCTGTGTGTTTAGCTTGCTCCAATGCATCAGGTTTGTGGATGGTGATAACATAGTTTTGATGTGCATGCTTATTTACAGTGCTGCAAATAAATGCTAGGGCTGAGCATTGTCCAGAATTACTCTTTTAAATTTTTTAAGTCCCTTGTTACCACCTGGAGCCACATTTTACCTGGTTTGAAAAACTTGAAGTTCCTATCAAAAAACCCAGTACAGGTTCCAGAGAATACCTAAAGGTATTCAGTTCTGTTTTACAATAGATTTGCTAAGAGCTCTTTGCTTTTTTCTGCCCAAGGCAGGAGAGAGTGAGAGAGAGAGAGAGAATCTCCCTGGACATGCTCCATGCCAACAAGATCCTTCTGAGCATTGATCCTGGATAACAATTTTTGTACAATAAAAAAAAGAAGAATGATGTGGTGATAGCTTTTAAAGTTATTTAGTGTTACTTATTTACTGATATTTTTCAGACATCTTAACTGAATTGCTTTACTTTGGAAGAAAACAGATGTTGCACAATCATTCCATTATTTGCTATATTCTTCCATTATTTGTATCATTATTTGTTTCCTAATATGATTTGATTGCTTATTTGTACCATATGACTATCATTAAGTGTTGTATCTTATGATTCTTCATGAAATGTATCTTTTCTTTTTATGTACACTGAGAGCATATACACCAAGAAAAATTCCTTGTGTGTCCAATCACACTTGGCCAATAAAGAATTCTATTCTATTCTATCTCACCTGCAAATCTTAGCAAAGTATTCAAATAATGGCTTTATAATAATGGCTTTGGCCAGGCAACTGCAGACGTATCAGGCTATGAAGTCAGACAAAAAAGGAAATATTACATATATGGAAATCATTACAGCTTATTAAGTCACTTATATTTTGTTTCATGTTTCCTTGGGCAGACTTGGTGCCAGGAACAGAATATGGAATTGGGATTTCAGCTATAATGAACAATAAGCAGAGTGTTCCAGCCACCATGAATGCAAGAACTGGTAAGTGACATACTGCATGCAGGTAGTCCTCAACCTGCAACCACAATTGGGACCAGAATTTCTGTTGCTAAGCTAGACTGTTGTTAAGTGAGACACACCTGATTTTACAACATTTTTTCACTGTTGTTAAATGAATCTGCAACCATTAAGTGAATCCAGCTTCCTCCTGTTGACTTTGCTGGTGGGAAGCTGGCAGAATGCTGCAAGTGCTCTAAATGCACTCTGGTGGCCAAGTGCCTGAATTTTGATCATGTGACCATGGGGATGCTGCAATGGTCATAAGTGCAAAGACCGATCATAGGTCACTTTTTTCAGTGCTATTGTAACTTTGAATTGTCACTAAACAAATGGTTGTAAGTTGAGGACTACCTGGATATAAAACCTGACATTCCAGCTTCTTACCTAAAGATGGAGGTAGGGTTACCTTCCATTGACATTAGAGTATGTCTTGCTCTACCGGAGCATTACAAGAAACTAGAAAGCCTTCAAAGAGCAAACCTTGTCAAGTTTTGTTATTAGGAATCAATGAACCAACCTAGGTTGCCTAGGCTACAAAAGTATCCTCAAACCTCCTTGGAGGAATTTAACTCTTGGAACAAAGAAAGATCAGGTTTTTTGAAAGAGATGCCAATAAACAAACCATCGCAGTACAGTCTTTTAAATTTTCATTCTGGTATCATTATTACAAAAAACTTAGAAAGGCTGTTACATCCTTCTGCAGGTGCCGCCTTTGGTGTATCTTGAAGGGAGTTTTTGTAAGCACCCTGTTGAAAAGCATCACTCACTGTAATAAGCAGAGGACATTTCTCACCATGTCTTTCACTGTCCCATTTATGATGAGGTCAGGGCAAATTTATGGAGCTAAGTGTCCATAAGGTCTTAGACCAGGGGTGCCCAAAACGTCGATCGTGATCAACTGGTCGATCGCAATCGGCACTTCGGTAGATCGCCGGAGTGCCGGCGAAGAGCAGGGGGAAGGAGCGCACGCATGCGCAGAAGGGTAGGGGAGCGCATGAGTGCACACAGAACGGTGGGGGAAGGAGCGTGCGCATGCACAGAAGGGTGGGGGGAATGCGCGCAGAAGGGTGGGGGGAAGAAACGCGCGCATGCGCAGAAGGGTGGGGCGATCGCTTCCCTTCCCTGTGAGCCGGGGTAGCTCACAGGCGGAGGAAGTGTGGGGACCCCTGTCTTAGACCCTTAAAATGTTTAATTACGTTCTTGCAGATATGTTTCCAACTGTTCGTAGTCAGGTTGGTCTTTTACCTTGTCATTTAAGCAAACAAAATTTTAAGTTCTTAAGTGTACCCCTGAGTTTATCCAATTTTCCTATATCCAGCACTTTTTTATCATCTTCTTCTTTCTTTTATTGTTGTTTTGCTTTACAGTATTGTACCTTATGCTCTGGTATATTGTTATTACTTGTGATTACAATAATGAATCCATTTACTTATCATATTAAAAATGAAACAAAATATGACAACATTCAGAGTTCCAGCCAGCTAACGATGCCTTCTTTGAGGAAGTGCATTTCCCTGCAGAACATGCACACAGAATTGCATCCTATGTTTATTGAACAGTCTTAGATCTTATTGAGCTATTTGGATCTTCTTCTCCCTTAGTTTTTTTGATGTTTTGATTTTTCTTTTCCTTTGTAACATTTCGTACATTTCTGAAAAGCTGCTAATGTCTTCATTTTATAGGAGAATGTTGTTTTAGCATCACAAGGATCTATTCTTAGCTGAGTTCTCTATTTAGCATATGTCCTCAGATGAAAGAAATTTACTGGTGCAACAAGCTGAGGTAATGAATTAAAAGAAGAGAAAATATTGCTGCAGTGGTCTGGGTCACAGGTTTATTCATTAGATACTATCTTGAGATAGGCAGTTTTCTTCCGTGTAACAGTTTTCCCTTCATGAAGGGTACAGCTCAAAAATTAAGATTGAATTTTTTAAGAATGATGCCAAATTCTGGCCATATTCCTCTTTTTCAGATTTTCTTTCAAGGCTCATATTAAGATTACCGTAAAATGAAAATTAAAGCGGAGGTAGAAAAATGGAAAGAAAGAAGAAAGGGGAATGAGAAGTATAAGGGAAAAGGGAAACGAAAAAAAGAATCCAACTTTTTTAGTACAGTAAAATACAAAATTACTGCTTAACTTTGTGTTTTACTGTAGCCGTGATGGCGCAGTGGTTAGAATGCGGTACTGCAGCTATTTCTGCTGACTGCCAGCTGCCTGCAATTTGGCAGTTCGAATCTCACCAGGTTCAAGGTTGACTCAGCCTTCCATCCTTCTGAGGTCAGTAAAATGATGACCCAGATTGTTGGGGGCAATATGCTGACTCTGTAAACCACTTACAGAGGGCTGTAAAGCACTGTGGTATATAAGTCTAAGTGCTATTGCTATTAATTTTTTTTACTTTACCAACAAGTACTATACTATCTGTTTCTAAATTAATCAGCAAAACCCAAAGTCAGAAGTTTGCTTTTTTCTGTCTCGAGCATAAAGTCCAGAAGCAGTTTCCAAGTAGAAACAAAGTTAAATATGGTCTTTTTTTCTAATTAAAACAGCCAATTTGGCATATCTGCTAGTTCCATCCATTTTCCATCTATTCTTCCGATGTGGAGATTGATATATCTTTCCATTTCTGCACATATCGAATTCTCGCTACAGTAAACATAATAGTAACAAATCTTTTTGCCATCTGCTTATCTGGTAATCCTAAAAGGTTTTAACTGTACATTAGTTTTAAGAAGCTTCTGCATTTTAATATGGATCTGTGGCCAATATTATTTTGCTTTCTTACAACTCCACCCAAAATAATAAAAAGCACCTCCTTTAGATTCTTTTTTAGATTTTTTTTAAATTAACCCCACCTGCATTATTTTTGTACCTAATACTCCTTTTTCTTCCTAATTTTACCCACACTAACAAACCTGTGTGGTCAGTTGGGCTGAGAGAGAGTGTCTGATCCAAAGTCACCCAGCTGGCTTTCATGTCTAAGACAAAGACTAGAATTCACAGTCTCCTGGTTTCTATCCTGGTGCCTTAATCACTAGAGCAATGATGGTGAACCTATGGCACGTGTGCCAGAAGTGGCATGCAGAGTCTCTCAGTGGGCATGCGTGCCATCGCCAGCTGTTCTTTTTTTTTTATTGAAACAGTTTTACAATTATTTTCCAGCCAATTTTCACCTCCCCACACACCCCCACACACCCCTTCCCACTTCCCAGACACAGCACAGGGTAGTACAATTATATATCTCTAGTTTAGCTTAATTTATAAATTTTGGTTAACTAATATTGTCTCTT
>JAOYMU010000010.1:9330165-9340485 GCA_025802295.1 Psammodynastes pulverulentus
GGCAGCTGGCTGTTAGCAGAAGTCTTGCAATTACTACAATTACGTGCAATCATCCCTCTGCGCCACCAAGGCTCTTGCATGACATGGTTTTTCAGCATTTCCAGCCGAGCAGAATGTATGTTTCTTTTCCAATTCTCAGCTGTGTTTCTAAAGGGACCATTTCTGGCTGAATTGAGATCTACCAACCACTTTGAATTATACTTTGGGATGCCTCCTTAGGAAAAGCTTGGATCTTAAAATTACATGGTTTTTCAGCATTTCCAACTGAGGGGAATATATATATTTCCGATTTTGAGCTTTGGTTATATAGGGTACCTTTCTGGCTCGATTGGGAACTAGCAACCACTTTGAATTACACCTTGGGATAGCTCCTCAGGAAAAGTTCGGATCTGAAAATGACATGGTTTTCCAGCATTTCCAGCCCAACAGAACTTTAGCAAATTTCCAATTCTGTGTTTCTAAAGGGATTTTCCGGCTGAATTGAGATCTAACAATGATTTTGAGTTATACTTTGGGCTAATTCCTCAGAAAAAGTCGTATCTGAAAATGACATGGTTTTTCAGCATTTCCGGCCCAGGAGAACACGTATATGTTCTTCCAATTCTGAGCTATGTTTCTAACGGGTACATTTCTGACTGAATTGAGATCTAACACCCATTTTGAGTTGATACCCTAGGCTATCTGGTTAGGGATAGCTCGTATCTGAAATTGACCTGGTTTTTCAGCTATTACAGCCCAGCAGAACACGTATATGTTCTTCCAATTCTGAGCTGTGTTTCTAAAGGGAACATTTGGGGCTGAATTGAGATCTTAAAAGCATTTTGAGTTATACTTTAACTCCTCAGTTTCCAGCACAGGAGAACATGATGATGTGTTTCTTTTCCAATCTGAGGTCTATTTCTAAAGGGAACATTTGTGGCTGAATTGAGATCTGACAACCACTTTTAGTTGTACTTTGGGCTAACTCCTCAGGAAAATATCGTATCAGAAAGTGACATGGTTTTTCAGAATTTCCAACATAGGAGAACATGAGTATGTGTCTCTTTTCCATTTCTCAGATTTGTTTCCAAAGAACATATTTTTGGCTGAATTGTGATCATTTTCAAATTAGGAGAACTATGTGTTTATTTGGCTATCCTAAACTGTGCTTCTAAAAACAACATTTCTGCCTGAATTGAGATCTATTAAGCATTTTGAGTTATGCTTTAGGCTAACTCCTCAGTAATAGGGAAGATATGTAAATGACATGGTTTTTCAGCATTTCCAGCCCAGCAGAATATATGTTTCCTTTCCAATTTTCAGCTGTGTTTCTAAAGGGACCATTTCTGGCTGAATTGAGATCTACCAACCACTTTGAATTATACTTTGGGCTAGCTCCTCAGGAAAAGCTCGGATCTTAAAATTACATGGTTTTTCAGCATTTGCAACTGAGAAGAACATATATATATTTCCGATTTTGAGCTTTGGTTGTATAGGGTACCTTTCTGGCTGAATTGGGAACTAAAAACCACTTTGAATTATACCTTGGGCTAATTCCTCAGGAAAAGTTCGGATCTGAAAATGACATGGTTTTTCAGCATTTCCAGCCCAGCAGAATATGTTTCTTTTCCAATCCTGAGCTGTGTTTCTAAAGGGAATATTTCTGGCTGTATTGAGATCTGAGAGCCACTTTGAATTATTCTTTGGGCTAGCTCCTCAGGAAAAGCTCAGATATTAAAATGACATGGTTTTTCAGCATATCCAGCACTGGAGAACCTGAATATGTGTTTCATATCTAGTTTTGAGCTCTGTATCTAAAGGGAACATTCCTGGCTGAATTGAGATCTAAGAACCATTTTCTGGTATATAAAAAGTTTTATTGGTCAAAAACAAACACATTTATAGCTTAACATATGTTCTTTCAAATAGGCCTTGGCCTCCGCCACACTATTAATTTTCTTCCTGGTGCCTTCCCAGAAAATCATCAAGCCTTCCGGCATCAACCACCTGAAGCCGACTCCCTTAAGGTACAATTTATTTGATAAAAAATAATATTTTCTTCTTAATTCTCGTACCTGCCTAGGGATCTGCTTCAGAATGGTGACCTCCTTGCCCCTATGAGTCAACGCCCCAACCCTTTGTCTTCTAAGTATTTCATCTCTCGTTTCCCTTCTCACAAATTTAATATGGACCTCCCTTGGAACACCATGTGTAGTTGCATATAGTGAATTAACTCTATAAACTTGATCTATATCCCAACTCATAAAATCCAAACTTCTCTCAGTGAATTCTCCCAGCAACTTAACCATCACTTCTCTCAAATCTTCTTGGTCTGTTTCTTCCAAATTTTGAAACCTGAGGAAATAAGACATCTTATCCAGTTGCAAAGTTAACATTACATTTCCCCTCTCTTCATCCTTCCTCCAGACTGCCTCCACCTCACCCTCCAAACCTCCCACCTTCTTATTTTCTTCCGCCATCAGGCAAGGCAATCTACTTCTATATGAAAAGTCATCTGCTAATTACTTGAAGTACACATTCCTCAGAAGTAATTCACTGCATATGTAATTCAGTCACCTGCCTTGCTTTCTGACATTCTACTGTAAACATGGAAACATGTGTACATAATGCAACTGCACATTTTAAAAATAGCGAACAAATAGCATTATATGTTTACAGAAAAATTGGAGTTGAGTAGATTTATATATGTCTATTTATTGTATAGAATATATTATAGTAGTTGAAGTATTGAACTAGGATCAGAGAGACACAGGTTCGAATCCATCCTCAGTCATAGAAATGTACAAGTTACTTTGGAACCACTCATTATCTCTCAGCTCAGCCTAATTCAGCTCAGCTTTTTATATATGTTTCCACGAGCAAGTATAAAATGAGTTCATACAGTGTGATAAGCCACCATTGTCTTAACCATGGCTTGTTGAATAAGCTGCAATTAGCTTAGTTTACATAATACTCTAAGCTATAAACCACAGCTTACAAACCACAATGGATGCATTAACATATTTTGCACAATATATGAACCTAGTGAACATGTGGTCTTGTCTAGGTTGTTAGAAAAGAACTATTACCATGCTTAGAAAATCTTAAAGCACTACGTGGATAAACATTTCTCCCCAAAATATTAGAGATTGTAAATGTAATGTTGGATTGCTTCTCAAACTCTATTTCAAGAAGCTCTGAGTTTTCTCATGAAATAAATTATGATGGAGAAGCCTCTTCTTCAGGTAATGTGTTAAATATAATCCATGTTTGATTGCAATGCACAGCACCCAAAAATTATTCTGTACATTTCTGTATTACATTTTAATTAAATCCACCAAGTCTGAACTGAAACAATACCAGAGATTTTCTGTAGATGACTGCCAATTAGTATACTTCCAATGGGTTAGAAGATTTCTTATGGCCACTTCCGCAGATTTTAGATGCTTAACAAGTAGTCCTCAAATTATGACTCAAAGTTCCATGGCTAAGCAAGGCAGTTGTTAAGTGAATTGCACTTGATTTTAAGATCTTTTTTGCAATGGATCTTAATTGAATCACAGCAGATGTTAGTGAATCAAGCAGTTGTTAAGTAAATCCAAGCCCCCCCCCCGACTCTGCTTGTTGGAAGCTAGCTAGGAAGGTCACAAATGGCGAACACATGACCTCAGGACATTGCAGCTGTTGTGAATTCACTGCCAAACATCCAAGTTTTGATCATGTGACCCTGGGGGGTGCCACAACAATTGTAACTGCAAGGACTGGTTGTAAGTCACTTTTTAAATGTTGTTTTAACTTCGAATGATTGCTAAACAAATGGTTGTAAGTCAAGAGCTACCTGTACTTGCATCCAGAAAAGAAAGAAGCATCATAAGGGCTACATTTTTCAGGTTTTTCCATGGAACTAAGAATGCAAACTCTGCCTGGATACCACCTCACTTTTGTCAGGCTGTTTTTGGAACACCTACATTAGCTGAAAATAACAAGGTCTTTTTCTCAACCCATACAGGACGAGTTGACAATATAGTTGTTGCAAAAGGTATTACTGAATATACTCTCAACTACTTGCAGCCTTCAACTGAATATGAAATCAGCCTAAAGAGTATAAGAGGCAGAGAGGAAAGTGAACCACTTTTGCATACCATGTATACAGGTATGAGATGAGTCTTTGAAAATATAGAAGTGTAGCAAGTTAATTTGGGGAAAAGATGGCTCGTGATGGACAAGCATTATTAACTAATTATAAGATGGCCCTGTATCCCACTGATCCCACTGAGTTTGAATGAGCCAGGAACCAGGCCTTTCGATGGAAACAAATTTGGGAAAGCTAAAGAATGTTTAGTCTAATTATATTAATGAATTCCTGCCATGGTCTATTTAGAAGTCTAAGCCTCAGACTGTATTGGCCATATTGAACTAGTAGTCAAATTCAAATATTCCACTAAATAGCTTTTGGATGTATTGGCCCTGACAAAGTAAAGAGATAAATGTTAATCTGGGAAATAAATTTTGAATTCTTCCTTTGGATCAAAGCTCCACTACTACCCACTGAGAAATAAGTTATAAAGAAAGGAGCAGAGTAAACAATATGTAAAATATTCTACCCCAATAGAATCAACTTGTATCTTGTAGAGATAACTTCATTTGGACTTAACCCTTTCAAATTGCCTAAGGTCGAAAAACGTTGACCAATTTGGGAATCATTCACTTGTATTTATATCTTTATATTACTGTTGACCCGAAAATCATACTATCAAAATATGGGTTTAAGAATAATTCAGGAGCAGTAAAGGAATGCTAAGACTAAAATGCGGTCCACAATTTTCCTACCCCATTCCAAATGTTCCTACAATTCACATCTTCTGATATTATCAGAATATATCCTGAAACAGCAATAAATAATATGGCTAGTTACAGTTAAATATACTGGACAGTGTTTCAGGTATATGCTGAAAATTTATAGGCAGCTTTTCAGCTTACATCATTTTCTTCCATCTTCCCTTTTGGAGAGAAAGGAAGGGAAGTGATAACGTATCTGTGGTCATGTATTAATACTGTTATTGCTGAAGACGTAATCCAAACAAGTTCTAAACTTATTAATTCATAGTCCGTAGGTCTAAGCTTGAAGTACAACAGCTTCAAGGGAGGCTACTGCAAAGAAAAAATCAAGTGTTTCATGGATAATGCATTCTAGTTGGGAACTTGTTGATACTGATTATTCTAAAACATTTATTTATTGAGACATCCATTCATCCATCATGTCTATGAAGATTCTCAGTCATCCTGATGAGAAGCAAAACATCTTCAAAGAAAAACAAGAAAGTTCAGTTGCCTCTTGAATGTCCCAAACATCACCCTACTGGGGAGATGGGTGGCACATAAATTTAAGTAATAAATTTAAGAAATAAATAACATTATTCCCCTGTGTAACTTTGTATACATAAGCATAAACCTTTACTATATTTTCTATTGTCTTGGTTTTATTTTTTCATCATTACTAATTGCTGAAATGACTACATAATTTTGATGTCTACCTCATCTTGCTTTTTGCCTCTTTTTCAGCCATGGATCATCCAAAGAATTTGATTGCCGTAAACATTACCCCAACAGAAACCTTGCTAAAGTGGGACCCACCTGGGGTTGAAGCTGAAAATTATGTCATTGTGCTTACCCATGACAGTGGTATGTCTTTATGTAATGATCAGGATTCAGCATTAAATTGGGGCAACTGCCACCAATCAGCTAAGCTAAACACAAGTGACTGGGGCTGATGGTGAAAGTTGATATTAATCATTAAATGCTGAAGAATGTTTGGCATAAATTTCATTATATTTTACAACAATATTTTTATTCTCACACTTTTATCACTCACACTTTAACTATCAGATTTAGGACAGGCCCTCCATCTTTCTCAGTCACAGATGAGTGAAGGACAACTGTTCTTAATTTTTTTTCAGTTGTTATGCTTTCAGACCTTTCCATCTCCACGCTTTGCTCCGTTTCAAGGAAGCAGAAATTTATTTAAAATTTGTAGAGGAAAGATATAGTATAACCATATATTTTTTACAATGTGTTAATTGTTGGTTAATAAGACAATTAGCCATTGACTCAGTACTTTTCACTTGCAGAAATAACAAAAATTACTGTAACTAATTCAGGACAAGAAGTAAGAGCTGCTTTGTTGTTGTTCTTCAACATTATTTACTTTTGGCAGGATTCCTGCAATATAGGCTTTATTTGTGTCTACACATTTTCCCTGTCAAGAAGCAATGTTCTGTATGAATCACAAAATAGTTCCCAACTGTGACATAGGAATGAATCTTCCTGTTTATCCCAATATTAAAAATGCACAAGATTTATGACTTAACATGAATTCAGCAGATCCAGTTTTTGAGACTTGCTGAATTTGTATCTGATTACGGTCTTGCTAAAATAAACCTGGACGATTTTTTCTGAAAACTATGTGATTCTACTTTTATTTCCTTTGTAAGACTGAATGAGCTATGTGATAATTAATTCTAATTCTTGTTCCCACCTAGCCTCATGTTCTTTTCAACCCTTTTGCCTCTGATTTCAGTTGCAGGAGAAACTATTTTGGTGGACAGGACCGAACAAGAATATAAACTTATTGATTTGCTTCCTAGTACCAGCTATAAAGTCACCATGTATGCCATCAATGGGCCTGTCACAAGTAGAACCATCTTCACCAACTTTACTACTCGTAAGTATTATATATTCCTCCCTCTGGTAGGAATTTACAAGTTGCTTGATACAGATAAGCCACAATTGCATCTATGTTTTCTGGGTTAAGCTCAGTGACTTATTGTATATTGTTCATTTTCTGCTCCTCCTGTTACTCAGAACTGTTTTTAAAAACACAAAGAATAATGTAGAGATGGCCAGTTTCTTCAGTTAGTGGCGTGGAAACTTGTTAGTCCTACTGAGAACCTGGCAGACAATTTTCCCCTGGAAAACTGAGTTCTCCCTGACTCATTTTTAACAATCATTACCACCTCTACATAGATATGTAGGCCTCTTCCTCTATTCCTTTCCTATCTTTACAGTTTTGGATCCGCCATCAATTCTTATAGCAAGTGAAGTGACTCGGCGAAGTGCTCTTCTTTCATGGCATCCTCCGATAGCTGAGATTGAGAACTACATCATGACATACAGATCCCCTGATGGGAGCCGCAAGGTGGGGCCTTCATCCATTATGAGGGATCACAACATTTTGTGGCTATATCAAAGAATTTGAGGGCATCTATGTTAAGTCTATTTTCAGGTTTCCTGTACACTTACATTACAAATCTCATGAGTTTCCTGTCTCATAATGATAGGAATTGATACTGCTGATTTTTGGAAAGTGGCCAGGACTGGTCACTTGTGGCCTATAATGATAAGTCGTTGAATCAAACAAAATGCCACTTTGAGATTTTTCTTTTTTTGCTTGTGTGTAATGAAGGAATCTATAATCATTTGCATAGTAAAACAATTGTTTGCAGTCATTTCTCCTCCCTGGTTTATTCTGAAGTGTCTTCCATTATTTCATTACTATTCTTAATGTGCCTACAAATCAAGAATCATATATTTAATATGATGTTGTTACAGTACGGAATAATAAACTTGGCTATTTGTTGAAAGCATTAAAAACAAGAGAAATATGTTAACAGTGAAGGCTATGAGCAATCTAGACCAGGGGTGTCAAACTCAATTTCACTGAGGGCCACATCAGGACTGTGGTTGATCTCAGGGGGCATGGCCAACTGGCTGGGCATGGCCAGCTTGACACCACTCTCCAAAGTGCTGGCATGTTTCCTCTTCGCACTGGATAGACTGGGCAGAAACTACATTGACCTGATCTTTCCTCTTTGCATTGGGTAGACCAGGACGGCCCTGTAGACCGGATCTGACCACATCATGGGCTGGATTCGGCCCACAGACCTTGAGTTTGACACCTCTGATCTAGACAGTCCAGAATTACAAAGCCAACTCTTACAATTTTTTTAGAAGGCAATAGGACTTCCTTCCCCTCTGGTACACAAAACTCAGTGCTCCTGTTTAGCAGTGTGTTACTTAATGCTATAAAGTAAAGATCCCTTTATTATGGGTTGGAGAAGAAAATGGTGTTTCTTATATGGGAGGATCTGTTTATTTGTTTTTGCCGCAGAAAGTTGTAAACACTGATTATCTGTATAGACATATAGCTTCTGGTTCCAAGTAACCAATCATAAAAACAATCATGCATTCCAGAACTGTACATGAGAGTGAAAAGTTGAAATATCACAGAAGGCACTAGCAAGCCATTTCTATATTATTACCCAAAACACTAAATTGGCCTCTTTAAGTAGTTACTGAGAGTAGATCTCAAATTGAAGGAACATTTATCATTTTATTTATGATCTCCTATAGTAGTTTTACAGCATTATTATTATTTCAGTAAGATAGTAATCATGCCTGCACAGTATGGAAACGTAATGGAAGGAAGCAACAGGCAAGCAAGCAAAGCTGGCTAGTCTCTTCCCTTACGGATGAGAATCCTTTCACACTGTAACTCAGAGCATTTCCCCACTTCTATTCAAACTATTCTGCACTGTAATTGCTGAAGAGAAATACTATTAGAAATAGCATTATATCTTGACCAACTGCAGGGGAATTGTAGGAGAGATAAGATATTTCTGCCTCCATATTTTTAAAAACATGGTTTATTAAATAGATTTTATGCACTATTTTTATCCAAAAAACCCTCATAAACTTCACCCAGCTAAAATCATCCTAAGCTTTCACAGCAGCAATTTCCATCAGCTGACCTGCCAACTACTGCAGAGAGTGAATGGAGCTAATATCACTTCTATCCAAATTTGTATGCAACTTTTTAAAGGCTTTTTGAAATACAGTATCTTTGTATAGCTTTCTTATTGATTTGATGCCGCCCAAGCCAAATGGCTTTGTGTGGCCCACATACACCAAAACAATATAAAAACAATACAGGTAGTCCTCAATTTACCAGGAGGATGCTGTCTGATGGGGGCACCTGTGACAGAGAAGGTACCCTTTCTTGATACCATAATAAACAGGGCTGCTAGGCAGCTATCAGCAGATGCCATACGCTAAGGGCAGAAAAATAATCAGTTCAAGTTTGTCTCCTGTTTGCCTGTTTGATTGATTGATTTGTGTTGTTTACAAGATCATTTTAATCTAGGCTGTCTGTATGGTTTGATTGTTTTATCTGTTTTTATTGGGTTTGGGGGGGTTGTACACTGCATATAATCCATTGAAGTTGGGCTAATAAATTCAAACAAATAATTATATAAAATCCCTGTCTATACAACTCCAGGTTTTAGTATGAACCAAGAAGTCCACACATAATAGACAAACAGAATACTCTTGTCTCACATTGCAGTGTTCTTAGATGTAAGAACAAAGTCCTCAAGTCAGATACAAGCTGTTAAGAATAGATAGAGACTTTTATCTCTATCCAATAATCAAGAAGTGATATAGAGATCCATCTCCAATTTTTGGAGCAAGATGCTTCTTAACTATCAGTCACTGAGAAATGATTGTAGAAAGGGGATATTGTGCTCCAGTTCTGTTTGAGGTCTTCTCATAGAGATTTGGAAATTGGATATAGGATTACAGTAGATAGTAGAGGTTTTCCGATATCTGAATCTGAGAAAATGAAAGCAGAATATTGATATTTTTTTCTGGAGGTTTTTGTTTCTTTTCTGTTTCTGGATATTTATTTTGTAATCTATTTTATTTGGATTTTTAGTCCTCTGTATGCCATCTAGAGTTACTCTGGTGAGATGAGTTGCTATATAAATTGTTTCAGTAAAGTAAGTAAGCAACAGTGAAAGTTAGAAGTTTGTCATGGAAATTATTATCATGAGAAATTCTCAATTTAGCAGAAATGAATTATCCTGAATTACTGACTTTGCTTTCAATCTCTTCAGATGAATTATAGGGACCTTTTCCATTTCCTCAGCACACTAATTTCTTCCTGCTCCCCTGCATGAGTCCCTTCTCAAATCAATCTTCCGTGTTTTTCATATCAATTTCATGCAATTGGATATTCTCTAACAGCTCAACAAGAGAATAAGCCTGATCTTACAATTTTGACAGTAATTGAGTAGTACAACCTAGCATATTCTGTTCCATTACATTTGAGATCCATCCATAACAATAACAATAACACTTAAACTTATATACCACTTCAGAGTGCTTTATAGCCCTCTCTAAGCAGGGTACAGGGTCAGCATATTGCCTTCAACAATCTGGGTCCTCATTTTACCAACCTGGGAAGGATGGAAGGCTGAGTCAACTTTGAGCTGGTGAGAATCAAAC
>JAOYMU010000010.1:9378837-9390954 GCA_025802295.1 Psammodynastes pulverulentus
TTTGTATCCATTTTATGTATTCATAGTTATGTTTATACTTATATGCATATCCAATGTATGTATGCTTGACAAATAAAATAAACAAACAAACAAACAAACAAGAACTGGCCCAGAGTCCAGAGAGTCAACACAGCCTAGGCAGAAAAGTAGGTGGCCCAGATCAGAGACCAGTGAGAGGGAGTGCAAGGCTCAGAGACCAGAGACAGGTCTGGAGACCTCCAGTAAGGCAGACCAGGGCTGGTGATGGCAGAACACCTGACAGAGCCAGGGTTAGCTAAGCCAGGCTGGGGCTACAAAGTCTGAAATTCCAATAAACATGGAACCCAGCAATAACTGAAGGGTGAGGCCAGAGTCAGACTCTCTGAAGAAGAACACTGGTGGCAAAAAAGCCTTCTCTAGGACTGAAAGGGAGAAGCTTATACTGGAGTTGGGGGGGGGAGGGGTACAGGTCAGGAGTCCAGGGATCTCGAGGTGACAGTGGGAAGAGGGCCAGGTGAAGGGGGAAAGTTTGTAACCTTTTGCGTGGGAACTTTAGTTCTAGTCTGCTTTTGCTCCAACCACTGATTCTTAGTAAAAGAACCTATCACTTCAACCAAATGGAGTCAGGAGTCTTTCTTTCCTAGGAACCTACCTGGGGGAAGCCTGAGAGCTACAGCTAAAGTACTATTACCAATTTAATAGTTGGGTGAGTTGGCATTACTAGTAGAATGGCAGGGTCTACTGATGGGGAGGGAGGGTTGAGGGTAAAAGACCACCTCACTGGGTGGGGGGAGCAACTAATTCATGTAGTTATAGGTAGGGGTAGAAACAGGAGCAAGAGGGTAGGTCCCTGATATTTAATACTGGTGGTGTGTTCTAAGCCAAGTTCACGCCTATATCTTAGACAGCAAATATGAGAGACCTGGACTTTTGATTGCTGCTAATGAATACCAGGTTGGTCAACAACAAGGCCTTCCTCATTTGTGACCTTACTGGAGAAAAAGTCTACCTGGCATGCATCATTGATGCCTGACTGACATCAGAGTAGGTGTTCCCCTCTCAGAAATATATCTGGCTGGATTTAGTGTTTGGCACTAGCCAGGCACCAGAGTAGGGTAGCAGGGTGTAGCAATAATTGTTTGGCAATGTCTTTGGGCCTTTAGGGACTATACTCCCCAAGTTCCCAGGTGTGAGATTCTGTTCCTGAAGTTTGGTTTGCAGGATCAGTTGAGTTGCATCCTTCCTGCATAGCAACCTGAGTGCCTGAATTACTGGAGGTTATCTCGGGGTTGGCAGTGGAGTTCCACAGGCTTAGATCGTGGGAAACATCCATCTTCCCAAGCTGATAGGTCTGTAGTTCCTGGATCCATTCTCCCCCCCCCCCTTTTTTTTTTTTTTGAAGATTAGAACCACATCAGTTCTTTTCCAGTTGTCTAGTAGTTTCCTGATGCTCCAGGAATTTTGAAAGAGATGGTTCAGTGGTTCCGAAATCACATCTGCCAGCTCCTTCAAAACCCCAGGATGTAATCCATCTGGTCCTGGTGATTTAAATTCATTTAGAGTGAATAGGTGTTGCAGTGACATTTTCTTGTCTATTTTGAGTTTTATTCCTAATATGTTTTTATAGTACTATTTTTGTTAGGTTGGACTATTTTTTTCCTTTTGCATAAAGACAGATACAAAGAATTAGTTAAACACTTCTGCTTTCTCTCTACTACCCATTACCATCTTCTCCCATTATGGACTGATTGTTCCCTTGACTTTTTCTTGTTCTTTTTTTTGGGGGGGGGGTTCTTTTTTCTTTGTTTTTAGAAAAAATATAGCCATTTTTCCACTAGCAGGTTTTCAACAGTACAAACTGTTAGGTGGGATTCTGAGGTGGGACATAGAATGAAGCTTGGATGGACCAAATCAAAGCCCCAGAGCAGTGTTTTTCAAACTTGGCAACTTTTAAGAGTTCTGTGGACTTCAACTCCCAGAATTCCTCAGCTAGCATGCATATACTGTATGCATTACTTGCCTTAGTAAGCAGTCTGTGGACCCAAGACCAACCATTCATTACTCACGATGAAATTTCAATAAATAAAAACTTTCCTTAGCAGAGAGTTAAGCAGATTTTATTTAACAGATAAGACTCTTCGGTCTCACTCCAATTGGCATTAGCCAAGTAAACTACATCAGTGATGCAAAAAACAAACCAGTGTTTTGTGTTTCGAGTGAATGTCGTTCGTGTCCAGTCACTTTGGGGCCTGACTAGGCTATAGCTTCTGGAGATTATTTATATAACTAGTTCATTTCTCTTATTGATGTCTTTCAAAATTTTCTCCATTTATTGGATATTGCTCTGAGGCAGTATTTTTCAAACTTGGCAACTTTAAAATATGTGGACTTCAATTCACAGAATTCCCCAGCCAACCTCCTCTATTTCGAAACATTGAATTACAATCTATACAGGAAATACTACATAATGCAATTTTTAAAAACCACAAAAGCAAGGAACTGTGCTATTGCCTGAAGATACATAGAGCAAGAACTTGGGGGCATGTACTGTAAATATGTTCCATTTGATCCAGAAGGCATGTGGCAGAACCAGTTATTTGGAATACTATACACAGGATGCAAAAGTAACCAAAAGACTTCACCAAAGGATTAACTTTGTTTTGTGTATGTTTTTCAATTCAAACTTTTGAGTTGTAAGAAGTTGTTAAATGTATGCTAATGGGTTGATTCCGCTTTACAGCATTATTTGAAGGTCCTTTATTTAGCAGCTATCAAGTCTTGTATGTGTGCGTGCTCATGTGCCTTCAAGTCAGTGTTGACTACTAGACAAGACCCTGCAGTTATTTATTTATTTTTTTCAAATAACTCAAGGCAGTGAACATATCCAACACACCTGCTTCCTCCTATTTTTTCCACAACAACCCTGTGAGGTGGGTTGGGCTGAGAAAGATAACTGGCCCAAAACCATCCAACTGGTTTTCATGGCTAAGGCAAATCTAGAACTCAGATCTCTGGTTTCTAGCCTGGTGCCTTAACCACTAGACTAGACCAAAGTGGCTCTCATCTGTTAGTATGTAATATGACTTAGGAGTTCAAGATATACTCCTGAGCAGCTCTGGTTACACTATAAACATCATGTTTTCATAATGTGTCAACTCATGTCAGGTTGATTTATTAAAACTGTACGAATATATTCACCCACTATTCTCCACCAAGTTGGAGACCAGTGCTGACAAATGACTTATATCTTAAGTAGCTTTGCTTTTTCATTTACCCACAAGTATGGGGAGAATAACATGAGATTTTGGTTTTGGAATCTACTGTAATGTACTTACAATCTAAGGATTACAATTATTGGGGGCCTAGCAAAAGTGTGATTTCATAGAGGGCCATAATCCGAATATGATGACATCAAAAAAAAAAAGCTGTATGAACAAGACAATTATAGAAAACAATATACTGTATCTAGCTACCTTTGTATAAGAATTAAAAGAGTGGTCATTTTAATACATGTATGCTATTGAAACACATTGCCTGCACTTTAATTTTTTTTTTACATTATAAATTCTCCTTATCAGTCCAATTACAGTATGTGTCACAATGGAAATATAGTAAACATACAAAGTGAAACTATTTCATGCATGAAAGATTTTGATAGCAGTACTTTTCCAAAATGTAATTGGTGGTCAGTAAATAAACTACAATATACTCGGCAATTGAACTTATCTTGAAACTAGTAAAAGAAAATCAGATAAATCTGAAAGCTATAGCACAATAGGGTCCAATTACCACCATGTCTGTATGTTTTCTTAAAATTCACATTCTCTCTAAAAACATGTATTTATTAATCAACCTTATTAATCTAAGTTTATTAATCAATTAAGTTTATTAAATTAATCAATTTAAGTTTATTATTAGTTTATTAATCAAATTCTGCAGCAATTCCAGGACTCTTTGTCATACACAAAACAAGAATACTCATAAAATATAAAACCTACACATGGAACAAATAAAATCTCCAAACACAGGGCATGGATGGCATCAGGCCCCAAAAGTATTTTTCAGAATGCAGACTATGCTGGTAATTTTTCGCATGTATTTCCACACAAGCTGGGACCCCACATTAGGTTGTAGGTACACAGAGAAATGAATGTGCATATTATACAACCATGTATCGAAAGGTTCTGCACCTGTGTTGAATTACTCTGTGCACATAACTGCACTCAGGAAGTGGATATCATTTGAATGATGTTAATGGAGGGGCAGAAATTTTACCCAAAGAGTTCAAAGAAGATCAATTGGATTGCACATGTTTGCACTTTGGAGGGAACAGAAATTATCTATAAAGGGCCATTTTCAGTTTTTGTAATAGTCAAGAAAAAAATAATCTTGGACTGAAGCTGAAAAACCTTGAATAAATGCTGGCTTATAAATGTCACTGGTGAATGATTCCATTGGAAATGTTTGCTCATTTCCCTCTGTTTTGCCAAATTTTTGTTCAGAACACGGTAAATTTACACCAGTTCAGAAAGAATGAGCTGTATTTCTTGAAAGGGTAAAGTCGTCCACACCCATTTACCTCTTTCATTTGCAAGTACACAACAGAGCTGCAGTGATAAATTTTAAAAGGACAACTTAAATAAATTTTTGGTCTATTTTTAGCCAATCTACATCTGGCCAAGTTTATTTTTAGAATTTAAATGGACCAATTGGAGGAGGTGGAGATAGGGATGGGAATGTGAAGGAGGCATTTCTAGAAAATATTCTAAAAGAATGCTGTTGAGAGAAAAGTTTTTCCATTACATATTTTAATTTCAGTTAAAGAGACGACAGTGGAAAAGAACACTGGTATGAAAACATGAGAATGCCTTTTCCCAGCCTTTCTAGCATAGATTTTAAAATCTTCAGGATAAAAAATATTTTTCTTAAGGATAATTTTATGCTACAAAAAGAGTTTTATGTCAGACAAAACTTAGTATAACAGCTGAAGTCAGAAATTGTACTTAGGATCTGGCAAAAAGTCCACTTTGTAAGGAGCTAGTTCTACTTGCATAATATAAAGGATCATTTCAAATTAGGAGATTACATTGGAGGAAAATGTTAACCATATATAGCTCCATTAAGTGTCAAAGCCTTAATGTCAGTATAATGCCAAATATATAATCCAATAATCATTTAATGTCATGATAAAATGATGTATAGTTTTGTGTCATATATTTGTTGTGTCTGAAAGGTTTGAGAAATCCTTCAAAATAGGCCTAAAGGTTCAGGAAGATCTTCAGGAAAGCAGTGTGTAAAAAAATAGCAGAAATAATATTATTAAAAGGTATCAGGTGGTTCTCAAAGCATGTGAAATAGTTGAGGTAATGGTATTTCGATAGAAATATATCAGGTGCATGAAAACTGGCCTGGTGGAATTGGACAAGTTTCCATTACTCATGAAATGTATGGGAACATCTATGCTTGGGAATTATCAGCGAGATTGAGTGTTCTAGAATCTAGATTGACCTCCAGCTTCAGTTTTTCTAAAATATAAAACTAGCTAATTCATGACAGTGGCTGCCACAATACTGACAGGGTCAACAGATTCTGCCCACTGCATGTTTTTGTGCTTTCTTCAAAAATATAAAGCATTTTATAGAAATAATAGTTTTTCACAGCCAAACTATTTCAGAATGTTTAGTGGCTTATTTAAGATTGTTTCCCCCTGGGATGGGTGACATAAAGGCAACATTTTGTGGCCAAAGGGGAAGATTAGTAATGTTAGGATATGATGGGGCTGTTGCAAGCTACAAGTAAGATCTGGACCAGAGTTCTATTCAGAGACCAAAGCCTCTTTAAACGAACACAAAGATTAAAAAGACTTTGCCTTTAGCCAAAGCACGTGCTATAATTAATCTCACCGTTATAGCAAAGGAAGTCACTAGTAAGGTATACTCCTTCTTCTATTTCCTGTTTTCTTTCAAAGACTCAGAATCATTGTGGTATGTCCTTATTATATACTATATAGTCACTGTTCTAGATCACATGTGAAAAATCTCTGTCTCTTTTCTCTCTTCTTTCTTTTTTATCCGGCTCCTGATCTCCAACTGCCCCTTTGTCAGGTTTCTACTCTCTACTATTCCACTCTGAATTTTCTTCCAACCCAGATTTCTTCACTTAATTCTGCCCTTCCTCAAATTTAATTAAATATATACTTTTGCCTATGCTTAAGGAAAGCCTTTGGTGATATATAAAAACAGAAGAGAAAATCAAACTCAGACTCAATTGCTGATCCATTCAGAGTTAGACAGCATATCACAAAAAACAGCTCTAGAGGATAAGTTGATCACACACACAGTCTGACTTTTTCATTAGGTAGAACTGCCCCATTTCTGGGTGGATCATTATTACCAAGATGAAAAAAATATTGGTAACTTCACAATCCAGAGAAAATATAATTATTATGCAAACAGCTCTAACATTTATACTGTATATGTTACTGATAAATACAGGGTTTTTTTTGAAGAGAAATGGAAATTTTTCTCTGCTCTCCATTTTGGTTTCACCCATGTACAATTAGAACTTACTTTGGGGCAAGAGTAAGTTCTTTGAATGGCTACCTTTGTATTTTTATCAAGAACAAAAAAGAGCTCAAGAAGTAATTAGATTCTGGGAAATAATGGGGGGGATATTACCAGGAAAAAAATAGCCCCAGGTATTACAAATGTTGGCATCATAAAAGTATGTACTGAATATCAACAGTTATTTAGATGTTCTTAGCTTCCTTCAGTGAAAACCATCCTTAAATAAATAACAGTTACCACATTCATAGTAACCAAAATCCAGCTGGAGAGCTTTTGCAGGACAACTTAGGTATGACTAAGGTGATAGTAATCTTGAAACTTTCCCTTTTGAGCTGTGTATCAGGTATTTCAAGGACATGGAAGCGAGTGAGTCACACAGGTGGAGTTTGGAGCACAGTCTAGACTAGCATCTACCACAAATGTTCTAAAACAATGTTTTCTTGTTGCCATTACATGCCCCTACCACACTATGATGGGTGAAGTAGTACTGTGCCGAGCCTGACCAGATGCAAAAGATCAGCATTCTATAAATTGAGATTCTGAACAGATCCAAGTTCAGACTCAAAGCATTCCATCTGAAGCAACTGTTATAAACCCAGAAATCCTGTCCTTTTAGATAAGTCACATAGACCGAATCATGGTTTCAGTTCCTACATTTGTGCACATACACACAACATTGTGACGTTTGTAAAGTCAAGATGTTCTATATGTGTGAGCCTAAATACAAATGCATTGTATTCAAGCACTCGAAGCTCATTCCCTTTTCAGAAGTCAACCTTTTATGAGGGTTGGGGGAAGGAGGATGCCTTTTGTTTTGTGACGTGCTCCTTACAACTGGTTGTTTTATAAGGCGAAAAGGACACGAGACTCGCCTTCCTCTTCATAACTGGGCTGCTGAGTGGGATGGTGGGGTAATGGGGAAACGGACGCCAGAAGGCCAAAGCAGATTGAGAGCACACGAGCCTGGCATCCTGGTCGGCTGAAAGGCGGCGACGCCACCCTGCGCGAGGCACGAGGAAGGCGCTGCTCTGTTCGGGGACGGGTTCCAGAGCCGGGAGGGGAAGAAGCGTCGCCCCAGGAGCCCCGGTCCCGCCCAGGTACAGCCGAGGAAAGAGGCGTGGAGGCCCAGGCGGCTGACAGCCCGCGGAAATGCGGAGGCTCCCGTGGTTGTCCTGTGCGAAACAGCTTTCCCTCCCTGCTTTTCGCCGGAAGATTGGAAATACGTTAACCGGCTGTAGAAATGGAGAAGCCGCTCAGCGTGTGCTAAGAGGCAGCCGGTAAGTTTTACTTTCAGTTCTTGTCAGTTTTCCTTTGCCCTCCTTAAACTAAACTAAAATCCGTATTAATCTGGGCTCCAGCCGGTTCAAACAGATCGATTCCCCCCCCCCATGTTTCCTCCGTTAGGCACTTTCTCCCCGTTCATTCCGACTGAAGAGTCTAGCGAGACGCTCCTAAGACGTACTTATTTGGAAACAACTCCGATTGCTCAATTCATTGTTTACGCTAACTAATTCGTTTTATCAAAGTCTGCCATGGCCCAATTCTTGCATTCGGATCAGACGAGCCGCTTGAAAGCCTGAATCGGTTGGGGTCTCGCGTGCCTAGTGGGTTGCCCACAGCTAGATTCGGGTTCCCAGAAATCCCGCGCACTCTCGGTGGCTGAGAATTGTTACTGGCTGTCGATTCTCGACAGCGGGAGGAGGAGAAAATCTTGTAAATTTCCTTGTAATTAATTACCAAACAATGTCACTATGATCCCTTTGACGTAAGCGGATTTAATTTAAAAAATCAAAAACATTGCCAACCCTGCTTTAGTAGCTGGTAGAAGCCAGCCTCCACGGACAATTTGCTGCGGAGCAGAGATAACTGTTGCTTTCACTACAGGTCTTCTTTCAGCCACTTGTTTAGCAGCTGTTGGAAAGCAGGTGCTGGACAACATGAGCAAAGCAGGCCTATTAAGCAAAGCAGTTCTTGTGACTTTGATAAGTTATATAGCTTTAAACAATTGTATTGAAATCTGAAGGCTAGGACCAGGAGAGAAGACCATCTGTGGCTATTTCCTGGATGAAAACAGATGTGCGCTACAGAGTGACCTACTCCAGTCCACTTAGCCAGGCTGTGCCAGGCCCAGAAAGAACAAGAATTTCCAGAGCTTTTCCTGGAGTCCTGAAACAAAGTCTATTTGTCTTGGTGATTACAATAAACAAGGTTAAAATGTAAATATAAAATAAAATACTGTATTATTCTTCCATGGTTAGGATCTGAGACTGGTCCTTTTTTCATCCTACACTATAGGCAATATCAGTTTGTCCTGCCTGCCATTTATTTAGTTATGCTGAGATAGGAAATGGAAGCCTATAACTTAATTGCAAATCCCCATTTTATCTAGAAACATATTTTCTTTGCAAACCTATAATAAATGAAAAGCACCATCATTACTTTTGTTTAATCACCACTGCATTTGTAATAGATTATAATGCAAATTATCTCTGATAACTTGGGCAAAGTGTGACAGATTCTCCATTTAGAATCTTTTTGGTGGCAACAGAACAGATATGAGATGCTAAATTGTAGAAATTAAAAATGCACAAACTGAATAAGAGCTGGGCAACTGTGAATAGGATGAAGAGACACCCAGATTATGTACACTGTACACACGTCTGATCTTCTAGGTCTGAATTTGCCAGAGTAGAACTTTGCAACCTGTGTCCTTGGATATATTATATTTATGTCTTTGAGTTCAATCCTGGAAAAGTCCCTGAATTTTCTTGGCAGTGATTTGCCATTGCCTCCTCCTTAGGGCTTAAAGAGTGTGTCTGGCCTCCAGGCACCCAGCTGGCTTTGGGCCTAAAATGGAACTAGAACTCCCAGTCTCCCAATTTCTAGCCTGATGCCTTAACCACTGCTGTACACCAAATTTGATTTCTGGCTATATGATTTCAAAACCTTGTGTCACCTGTAAAAATGGGTGTAGTTTTGATCTCATGATTGTAGCTATCATATTGATATATTTTACCCTTCCTCTGCAAACAGTGTTAAAGCATAGAGGAAAGGATGGCCTATGCTTTGGCTGCAATTGCTGTTGCATCAATTTGTTCATCATTTGGAATGTTGCCCAGTTCCCAACAGCTTTTCCCTGAGGGAAAATTACCCACCTTGATGCGGAATTCAGAAGAAATATGTTGAGGTTTCCTTAATCATCTGAGAATCCTACAAGTTTTTCCATGCTGGGAATCAGGCTGGTTATTTATTCTCCATGCATCCATGGCTTGGATGCACCAACTTTTATATAAACATTAAATACATGTTTTAAATTAGGACCCAGCATACTTTGGAAATTATTCAGAAATTCATTGTATAAGAATAGCTCTTCCCTGCTATTTATTAAAGCAGGCCAACTATGAAGCCCAACTTCTGATTCTTTTTCCAAGACTACGTACCCTAGAGGCTTCTCTGAGGGAAGTCTTTTAAGAGTCAAGGTCATGGCCACAATTCCACCTATGTGTATGTGCAAGGCATGTAAAAAGGGGCAAGTTTTTGACTGTGTAGTTGTGGCCTGGCTACTATTCTGACCCTTTTTTGACCACTCATCCCCAGCACAGCCTTATATATTAGTTAAATTAGAAACTGCAATGTTCCGCAATTCTGCTCACATGAATAATTCATAACTGGATGTCCTAGACTCTATTTCCTCTCATAATCATAACTAACATACAGATGCTAATTTGACTGGAGCAATAGTAGTTGTGTTTACTTTTTTCCATTTAGAATAGGGAGAAACTCTCTCATTTTGTCATCTGCCAAACTACTAAACATGCACCCAAAAAAAGTGATTAGGAAAAATTCTGCTCCTATTTCCCCCTTCTCCTCCTCCCCCTTCTTTTTCCTGTTAGATCTAATAGCTTCAGGTATAGAACATTCATTTGGAAAAAGATGCAGAGGGCATAGGATTAATTTCTTTCTCATAGCTGCTGCCATAAGACATCTCAAGGGTTCTTAAATGTTTTGAAAGGCATCTGAAATCCAATCCAATAGTGTTTAGTTTGAGATATTCCAAGGGTGTTCAACAGAAAGGCTCTATCAAAGATTTTTATTGCTTTTCACATCAGTCGGGAGGAAGGGGAAACCTTCCTCTTAGTACAAATGAATGGAGGTAATACATTATTATTGGTCCATGCTTAGCTAAACAAACAGTACTGTCAGCCTGCATCTTCTGGAGCTGTAATGACAAGGTCAGGGTAATTTTGCAGCCTTCGCAAAGGATCTGGAGAATTTGAAGCTCACTTTTTGCCGTTGAGCCAAAGGAAAAGGGTGAGGAGCCAGCCAATGATCTGAGGCTTTGAGTGTTCTGATGTTGTTGAGGGACACAGTTGTTTTCTTCACCGGCAATTTGGAACATGGACAGAAAACTGTAAACAATTCCATTGAAAAATAAAGTTGAAATTAGGAATTAAAGAAGAGCTTGCAAAGGTAGCTTACAAGGAAATGCCTGATATTGGATTTTATATTTCTCTAGTTACAGTTCAGTTCTTTTTAACAAACTGTTCCATTTGTGTTTTTCCTTGGAAGCAAAGGCATGTTTTAAAATCCCTCTTATAAAGGCTGCTGTTGGTCTTCTGTTAACTTTGCCCTTTTTTGAACCATATCCTTTTAACACATTCAATTTCATCTCAAGCCATATTCTTCTTTAAAGGGATAAGTAGAAGATTCAAACTAAACGTTTGCATGCAAATAAAATGCACCCACCTATTAGAATATGTTCCTTTTGAACAGTTTCTCACCTCAACCCCTTATCCCCCAGAAAACAAAACCACCTCCTTGTTATGTCTATGGAGATTCTCGGTCATCCAGATCATGGTTGTCCCAAAGATGCTTTTTTTTTTCTTCTTTCAAAAACCAACTGGACTTTTTGTTTTTTCTTTGAAGACATTTTGCTTCTTATCCAGAAGCAAAACGTCTTCAAAGAAAAAACAAAGTCCAGTTGCCTGTTGAAAAAAAACCCCACACCTTTGGGACACGTCCTTATTACTGTATTTTTGGAGAACAATAATCACACGTCTCTTCAGAAAGGCATTTGGAAATGAAGAAATTACGCTATCCCAAATGGATTGATTGTAATAATTAATATCACAGGATGCAAATGCTTTAGTTTCCTCAGGGTCCTATGAATGACAGACAAGTTGGAAAGCATTGTTTTGTTTTGATAAGGTTTATGCTCTTAGCTTTGCCGTTTAGTTCAGTCTATCTCCTAATTAGTTGTAATTATCTGCCCCTACCAAGTAACACTACTATAAACTCTGTCTTGCCTACAGTGCTTTTAAAGTATGGATTCAGGTACAATCTTATGCATAGAATTAAGGGATCATACACCAGTGGTTTAGAATATTGGTCAATAACCTAGAGGTTTAGGATAGTTCTGTGCCATTAAAGCTAATACTTAATAAGGTAGATTATTATATTATTATTATTATATTATTATATTAAATTTATATACCGCCCCATCTCCGAAGACTCGGGGCGGTTTACAACACATGATGGAAGATAACACAAATAATTCTGCAGAATATTGAAC
>JAOYMU010000010.1:9400935-9412194 GCA_025802295.1 Psammodynastes pulverulentus
TCCTTCCTTCCTTCCTTCCTTCCTTCCTTCCTTCCTTCCTTCCTTCCTTCCTTCCTTCCTTCCTTCTTGCCTGCCTACCTGCCATCCTTTCTTCCTTCCTTCCCTCCCTCCCTGCTTCCCTCTTCCTTCCTTCCTTTTCAGTATACTTTATATAATATTTTAAGAACTTTTTACTATGAAACATTCATACAAACTCATTAATTAATATTCAAAACAAAGGGAAAATAAAACAGATTGAATGCTTTCCTTAAAAATCATTACCCTGATATCTTACAAATAAAATGTTTCTCATTAATCGTTAATATTTTCTCTGTTTTGTTTTTTCAAAAAATAAGTGTTAGACATATCAAAAATATTCTATATCTTAAAAGTTGTCATATCAAATACTTATTTTCATCTAATAGCTAAACATTTTTCCCAATGTCAAAATGTCCCATTAATAACTTTAGTAGAAACCATTTATTCAAATGGAGACATCATAAAATTTGTTTATTATTGTGATAATTTGGTCTATGTATAAAAAGATAACAAAAATGATAATGCAGGCTGCATTTTAGACATGTCCATGGATCTGATGTATTATTTACCATCTGGATTTATGATAATTGACCTTTTAACATTGCAATCAACTTACTATTGGGACTTCACAGTCTGATCCCCTATAGTGAGGATTAGCATTACAGTAGTAATTAATGGAAATTATTTGAACTCGGTCAAATGATTTTGAAACTAATTCATTGTTTTACCTGAGAGAATTATTGAATGAAATAAAACAGCTTTTAATACTCTTTGCTTGCTTGCTTGTGAATGTTTTCTTACTTGTCTAGGTAACATCACCAGTGTTAATTAGTGTAGGGTTTGGTCCCCATTTTTATACAGCAACTGACCCTGACAATGTTGGTAGTTGTGTGGTTTTCTCTTAAATAGTTCCTTGATTAGGGTATTGTTTTCTGCTTGGTTGTCTGGTATTAATCCCTGCTTATCTGGGTATTGGCTGCTGGAGAGGTTGGGTTCTAGTCTTTTTGTTTCCTTTTTAGCTTTTTTGTTGTCTCTTTTGAATGGTGTGTGAATGTGATTTATCTCTATTTGTCTATAGATGGCTCATCTGTCTGAATGCCAAGCTTCCAGGAATTCCCTAAAGTTTTGGGATTTAACTTGATCTAGGATACTCACACTCTACCCAATTGAAACTATGGTTGAGTCTGTCCAATTGTTGGGAGATTAAAGAGTTTTCATTTTGTCTTCTGACTGCTAGTTGATGCTTATGGATGCATCTTTTGCCTTTCAGTCTTACAGAATGGCTGTCAGAATCCTTATACTTTATGTTGTAAATGACTCCTCCTTTTTTATTCTTAGGCTACTGTCAGGTCCCAAGAATCAAAAACAACATGTGGAGTTATTTCTGAGTAGTTTCTTATTTTTGTATACCTACAGACAGAATCTTGACAGACTAAAGCAACTATCTGCATAACTATAGATATATTATGTGAATTGCTAGGGAGAAATCACCTATCAGACTTTCCAAGCTTCCCTGTCTTTTGGCAAACAGCCCCTTCCTCCTGGGACTCCAGATTATATTCCATCATATCACTAGGTCTTTTGGTGTACTTGTTTAGTTGGTTTATATGGTGACAATGTGTGGTTGTAATTGTCTGTTGTTTGTTTCTGAGATTTTTTGATGTATGGTAGTGTTACCCTTTTCATAGCATTATTGGTTGAGCTATAGCGGATTGAGTGATTAGGCTCATTTTGATAAAGATTTGTGGGTATCCATTTTGTTGGAAGATTTGCATAGGTGTTCTGTTCTAAATCAGATACCACTTCCCAAGGAGAATTGATATACAATTTTTTTCTGGACTCACAAATTCTGCTTTAAGGGCAGGAGGCAGCTGTGGTCAGGAAGGTCTTTAATAAATGCATCCTTTCCTGGACCAGGAAAGGTTTTCATGGTTATTCATGCCGTAGTCATTTCTCAGGTAAACATAGTAATCTAGACAGATGATAAATGGATGATAGATAGATGATAGATGATGGACAGATGGACGGACAGACGGGCAGACGGACAGACGGACAGACAGACAGACTGACAGATGGACAGACGGACAGACAGATGGACAGAGGGACAGACGGACAGACGGACAGATGGACAGATGGACAGACGGACAGACAGTCAGTCATGGAAGGGTTGTTGTGAAAAAAATACTCTGAGTCTTCCCATGAATCTTCAAGGAACATCGAATAATGAAATCCCAAATAAAACGAGTATTTGACCAACTTGTTTGAACATGTATTATCATTTCAAAAACAAGTCAGAATTACATGTTTTTGTGTATAAAGTCAGTTTACAATTCTTTCAGACATTCTTTCTTTAATATTTCTCTGGTGTAAAATGAAAGGGTAGATGCTTTTGCAGGAAAATAAAGGTTTTCCCCTCCTTTGTAGTATGCAAAAGCCCCTTGTGCATTTCTTTTATGAATTGGGCCCCTTTTTTTGCATAGCTCCAATTATTCTTGCTTTATTACAATGGCATATTATGGCTCAGACATTTCTTATGTCGCTCATTCATAACCCCCTAGAGACAGATGTGTCAGTAAGCAAGAAGAATTCACTAAACTTACTACAGAATCAGTGGAATACTTTTTTTAAAAAGTGCATAAACTTCTGTTCTTAAACATTGTCATTCTTCACCTTAACAAGCACAGAAAAAAAGAGGTTCCACTGGTTTCTCTGCCTTGTTAGGTCTATCATCTTTTTAATTAATAGTATTTTTACGCAGCCGTCTGAACTGTGTCATTTCCATTATCAGGAAACCACTGCCATTAATGAATAATTTTCATTTCTGATCTTTGATATCATGCTAGTTGATCTTCTGTTTCCATGCTGACGAATGATAGCATCGTTTTCTGCCCACGATCAAATTTAATTTGGACTCTGATTATATTATGCTGTTGCGACTGAAGTGTCAATTTTTGTCAGGCAATTAGGAGCTATAACCTGTGAAGTTAAGTTTGATAGGCATTGTAATTGGATTGTTACAGTAATAGCTTAGAACATTCCCTATTTTTGCTTGCTTCTTTGATTCTTGGTGCATACTTCAGTTGCATGAACAAAAGCATTTTGTTGTTATGAAACTGTAGGACTCTCAAAACAACAAGACAACGAATGTGTTTTTCTGTTCTCTCATAAAAATAAATATATCCAGTATTTATTGTTTTGTAGCAAGCTTCCGGAAAAAAGCTATGGTTAAGTTAGATGGCCTTGTCAAGGGGTTAATCTATATCAATGAATGATGTCCTTTTGGGACGAAGAAAATCCAAACACTCAATAATTTTTATATTAAGATATTATTAGATACAAAGCTTGTAATCTTTAGGATGGTGTAGTACTTTGGAGAGTGCATGGGCACCTACATACATCCAGTGGTAGTTTTCTCTCAGTGTTGCCACTGGTTCAGTAATTGTGTGCATGTGTGTGCACGTGCAAGCATGTGCGCATGCACATTGCCCCTCTGTGCGTGTGTGCTTCTCCCCCCGTCTGCTCATGCACGCGCCGATCATCTGGGAGGATTTGATCCTCTCAGCTGATTGGAGACCATTTTTTAGCTACCAATTAAGCCAAACCGGTAGCTAAAAACCATTCGCAGATCATCGGAGTGGGTCGGGGAAGCCTCTCCAATCATCTGCGCATGTTTTCCAGCTACCGGTTGAGTTTAAAAAGTGCCGGTTCGGCAAAACCGGTAGCTGGAAAACATGCACAGATGATCAGAGAGGCCTCCCCAGCCCTCTCTGATCATCTGCGCATGCTTTTTAGCTACCGGTTTTGCCGAACTGGTAGCTGAAAAATAGCTGCCGATCAGCTGAGAGGATCAGAGTCCTCTCTGCTGATCGGTGCACACATGCTCAGAAGGGTAGGGAAAGCACGCACATGCGGGGGGCGGGTTTGAGCTACTGGTTTGGCTGAACCAGTAGCCGTAATTCTGCCACCGGTTTGCTCGAGCGGCAGTTTTTGCCGCCACCAGTTCGGCTGAACCGGTGCAAACTGGTCGCATACCACCTCTGCATACCACGATCATTCTATCCCAAAATGTCTTAATGCTGCTTCATTTTGTTCACTAAAAGTTCAACATTTTCCTTGTAGTGCATGCTCACCCCCTCTAATATCTCTTGTGTTGTTGGATTCTTCTGGGACGGCAGGAGTGGCATCTCTGGGGCAGTTAATGGGCTTTTAAAGTTTTCTGGGTGATGTATAAGGTTCAGAATGTCCTTCTCACATTCATTTTGCCTGGTCAACCTTAGAAACCTCTGCAGCACCGAGTTGTACAATTTTATTTTGTCATCCTCACGTAGATCCGTTCTGTGAAGAATGATCCTCATGTCATCGTCCAAGCGACTAGCCATTGTAGTACCGATCGTTGGTGCCCTCCCTTGTATCTGTTCCATCTGATTCCATGACACCAAATACATTTTATCGGCATGCTCCATGCTTATCGTTCTAATAGGCTAGTCAGTAACGGTATAGCAGCCCCTAGTAGGGGCCTGATAAACCTGCCCGACTGGAGAATAACCTCTTTCTTCTTTTTCAGGGAGAGATTTCTATCGCTCAGTTTTTTAATACAATCTTTCTTTCTCTTTAAATTCCGGTATTGTGAAGGTTTGAGGCAGTTTAACTTTTAAAGTGTTCAGAGCTATTTCTGCTATGGCTGTTAGTTCCTGGTATCGTCTGAGAGATAGCTTATCAACAAATGAACAAAGCAACAGACCAAGGTCAAGTTGATAGCTTCATTTATTCGCTCTCTCGTCAAGACAGCCAGACAAGCCGAAGTGTCGGTCAAAAACAGCACTGGAAAACCCTCTTCCTGCTTGGCCTTATATACACACCCACCTATGCAATATCCGGCTCACACCAACCAGCACTAATTAATCCACCAAGCCAGCATTCATTACCCAAGCCCTAATTAACCCCGTATCCCACAGTGAAGTATTATCTTAAATTCCTAACGTCCACAGTATTCAAACGTCTGGCAAGCATCCACAGGGATCGAACGGCTGGCAGGCGTCCACAGCTATCAGATGGCTGGCACACGTCCAACAGGTCTGGCTGTTCATCTCTCAGGTATGTACTGCAGTTATCAGCGACCCGCCCCCGCAATGATGTCAGTCTCCATGCCGACACCAGGGAGGTTGTGGAGCTGACAGTGTAAATTGAAACTACTGAATGTTTATGCCGGCTACTTACCTATACATTTCAGTTTTTCACCTCTGTAAATCTGATAATGATGTGCCAGATTGATACTATTAATTTCATATTGACAAACAAGGGCCAAAAAAAAAGAAATGCCTCTGCCTCTACAACTTTATTTTAAACATAGTTTAATATATGAAAAAGGAAAATAATCCTTGAATAGAACACTTTTGTTACCTATATTTACTGCTCCACATAATCATGACCATTCATCACACATTTCTGCCAATAGTGAATAAACTTCTTAAAACCATCATGAAAAAACTCTATACTTTGTTCGAGCAGGTCATTTCCACTTGTTCCAGATCTGTTACTTGAAACAGCAATTAAGAGTTCAGAAACACAAGAAGGAACTTCTGCTGCAGCATGGCAATTTAAGGTGCTGCATCTAGAGACACCCAAAAAGGCAATTGCAAAGTTGAATCTTACCACATAGTCCAGGCTTTGTACCAGATCACTTTTCCCAACATAGAAGAAATACTTTCATGGGCATCTGAAATGGAATGGTCTGGCAAGACCTATTTGAATAGAAAAAGTGTGGAATTATTTCTAGATTAATTTACTAAAATGTCGCTATTTAAATCAGAATTATAGAGGAAGGGGCCCTATTTTTCATTTAACCTTCACTTGAAAGATTTTTCTCCAGGATTATCTGCCCTCAATCTAGTCACTCAATTCTTCCAATGATAATGCTTATTGTCTCTGTAGATCTACTTTCAGCTCAATGTCTGATTATTTAATCCTAACATTTATCATTTATTGATCATGTCAGGTTGTACCAAACACTTAATGTACATTTTTGGATAGTTTAGACCAGTGTTCTTAAGACTCATATTGCAGATGGAGAAATTGAAGTAGAGTGACAGTAAATGACTGAGGTAGCCCTAAATTTATATAGGGATGATATTTGAATTAGGATTTTCCTGATTTGTAATTCTGCCACTGTTGTTAGAGTTCTCTCATAACTCCATGTCATGAAAAGGAAGAATTTTTAGCAATTATCGTGGAAAAATATAGCCTGATCTCTGACATTTTAATCTGAATTTAATGGTGGTGTAATTATGAGGGTATTTCCTAACATTTCAACTTTTCTATCATTCTCATGAAAATTTCGTTATAATAATAATATGATGGTTAGAATGTTGAATGGAGGCAGCGTGAGTTCAAGGGTGGGTGGGTTCACATTCAGCTGTAAGTATCTTGACCCCTCTTTTCTAACATACTTCATTAGAATATTGAGATAATAATATGGAAAAGCTGTATATCCTGTCTTAAGGTTTTTGGCAAATATATAATTTGGATCACAACATATTTTTTTCATTATCAGCAGGTGCATTAACTAAAACTTTTTTCCTTACTCGTTTGACCCATTTTTATGTTTCATCTTCTACCTTTGCAGAGATTGAAAAATTGAAGACGTTTGCATATCTTCAAAGACAAAATCTACAAAGAGTTCCCATCTAGGACAGAGGCAAAGGTCAAGGAAAGCAACTTTAATATTCTATCAGACCTGTTTCCAGTCTGCAAAAAAGTTGCCATGGAGCAGATCAGTAATTTTTTCCATTCCATCTGGTCTTTTATCTGCTTAAAACATCAGGAGGGCATCTATAACACAATCTGTCTCGCTGTTTTAATGGGGTTACCTGTTCTTGTCCTCCTCGTTGGAATTTTCATCTGTTGCCATTGTTGTTTTTGTGGCCAACAGCAAAGGGACAAAAATAGCCACAGCAGCAGTGGTCCAATCCAAGGGAAAAGAAGACATAATATTATGAAGAAGAAGAAAAAGAAAGAAGAAGATCTGTGGATTTCAGCCCAGCCCAAAGTGCTCCTGCTGGCAAAAAGGCCATCATTGTTGGTTTAGAGGAATGCAGGAGGACAAGAGTTACTTCCCTTTCATATAAGGAATATTCCTATTCCTATCTCATAAAAAAGCTGAGAACATGCCATTCTGTCTCACTTCCACATGAAGAAAACTACTTTCTAAGCTTAGAAATGTAGCTGCATTTTCAAGTTGGACACGCTTTACAAGCAAGCTGCAACATTACACCAAGGCAGAATGAATGAGTGGTGTGTATCCACTGAATGCATATTATTTCAGTGTACACCAAAGGTTATATACTTCCATGAACTCAGTAGCAAATTGTATTCTACAAATAGGCACTTGTGTCCTTAGGATGCAGAATTCAAACTAGAACTTTTGCTTTGCCTAGCATAGTTTGCACTGAAAGCTTATGTGCACTAGCAAGTAAGAAAGTAAGCAAACACTGCTGTATACATGTAGGTATATATCATATATTACCATACACATTTACTTATACAATCTGATTGCACTGATATGTAAGCCAAGGTATTGAATTGGGTGATTTTTAAAAATTATATCATCATGAAGAAGAAGACTATGACTACTGATTATTTTCTAGTTTTGGAAGAAAATTGCTGAGTTAGTTGGGCCTTTGGTCTGAACATTTGGGAACACAAGAAATTGCCTTATTAACAAACGTCTCATATTCTTCTTCATGTCTGAACTAGTCAAAATTTTACAGGTATTGCACATTGCTTGGCATACCAATAATATCCATTTTCATTCTTTAAAGGGTTAGGTTTTTAGGTCTTCTGGCTATGCTGATAGCTTTAGATGTACCAAATTGGGGAATGGGGTAGGCTGAAGATTAGAAAGATGAGACATTAATATTCCACAAGAAAAATAAACAACAATATCATATCAATCAACATGGTGAAAAATTTGGTGTGGGAGGAAACTCTCCAGTCCTGGAACAACATATTACGACAGGTGAATAATAAATCTCTTGGTCAAGGCAATTGCAAATATATTTTTGCATTTTCATGAAAAATCTATCTATTACTCTGCGCTTAGATTAAGCAATGGGGTGATATAACAACTTGTTACCAATATGCATTCTGTTCTTTATTTTCAGACTTGCATTCTAGGGTTACTCTAGAGATAATTCAAAGAAACCACAACATTTTTATTTAAAAATAAATTTATTTTAATAAATTGTGCTTCATTACATTTTGTGTTCCAATTTCTGCTATTTACTAATTAAAGAAGAAAATGATTTCTTGTGTTATTTTTCTGACCACGGAGTAATTGACTCAAAATAAAAACATAATCAAATGTGGATTGTTGTCTTAAATAATAAGACAACCACATTTAAAAAAAAACAAACCTCTATTCTCACAAGAGTTGTGTGCATAACATGCCAAAGACTGCCAGATGCTTTCCTTTATCCTGGACTCCAGATTTCATGCTCTAATTCATCTCTCACTCACTCACACACACAAACTGAGGTTCTGCTCCCATAACCTACTTAGGGTTATTGTGTTGTAGAACTTCAAAAGGGGAACTGTTGGCCCAGTCAGTAACTTCTGCAAGCACACTTCATCATCCAGGAGCTTAGACAAATTCCACCCAGTCATATGGTACCTAAACCAAGTCTTCAGACCCATTTTATATACCTCGTCCTCCAAGAAAACTTATAAAGTGGCTGAAAAAGCAAGCCTCTCAGTTACAGAATTCACTGCTGAAGACAGCAGCAGAGAATACACTTCCTATACCCTGACTGGTATCCTTAGCAAAGTCATGCTTATTGCTCTGCATCTGGACAATAGGAAGACTAGCAAGTTCATGAAGTTTGCCAACACTCTCCTAGTGCAAGGATTCAATAATATCTGAAAAAATAAGAGTATCTATATTCTATATACAGATAAGAGTATCTGTATTCCCCAAGTAGAATTCTTGTCAGGAGTGTGTACTGTGAAAACCATTGCTAAAGGAATTGGATATGTAGTTGCCTGGGTTAAGCATGTGAGAATGGTCTTGCAATGCATTAATGGAGTATATATTAATATGCTATGAATTACCATTATATTGCCCTGAAGAACAGCATGCTAAGTCAACTGGCCAAATAATTCATTTTGATATTGTACTTATAACTAACATAAATACCTTTTTACATAAAATATAACTTCAAAAATATCAACAGATAAAAGATTATATGTGCTTCAATATTTCTTATAATTTTTTCTAATGTTAAGAGTGGAAAGAACTCAAAATGGCAATTATATGTTCTATTCTAAAAAATTAGAAATTTTCCTTGTTTGATTCAGTCGGTTTTCCCTATTTGGGCTGCAGAAATCTAGTCCAAAATTAAATGGCAGCAAAGAGATACAAAAGACTTGGCTGTCAATGGATTTTACATATAGTGGTACAAGCCCAGGTCTGGTAACCCTATCTTTGCTTTAAGTGGAGGAGTTGTCCTCCACGCTCACTTATTATGCTACTTCCTCTTTAGCTCTGAAACTAATCTACTCATGCAACATTGCTATTTCTCATGAAATAATGCTAACACAGTATTGGCACTATAATCTGTGCCACTAATTTAAGGTAACACTTATTGTGCGATATGCCCCTTTTCTAGCATAGATCTCTATTCAAGCTTTAATCTGGAGAAGTTGTAGATAAGCAATGACCATTTCCTTTGGAATTTATTCTTTAACGACAGTATGAATTTTAGTCTTCTATATAAGAAATTTAAGACATGTAAGGATATTATGATTTAAACTGATTGGATGATGCATGTCCAATTGTTGTGCATCACAGAGGAAGCCTTGGGTGTAATAGACAATCCCACAGTACTAGTAATAGATCTGTTATTACTGTAAAAAATTTAAACCTCACCAATTTAATGATAAATCTAAATAAATTACAATAGGATTGCAGTAAGGTAGTCCTTGAGATATGACCATAGTAGAGCCTGCCCACTATGGTTGCATGTTGTAATGGTTGTTAGGTGAAGCATCTCACCTAATGACCCTCCCATCCCTGCTTTCCCCAGTGAGTCATTAAATGAACTCCAGAGTCTTTAGGTGGAAAATGGGGTACTTCAGGGGTTGGGTAGGCCCTTGGAGGCCTAGCACAGGCCTAGGCCCACCTGCTCTGGCCTCCCTAAGCATCTTCCACTCTCCGAAACACTGTGCTCCATCTCCTGCCCCTTGGGTCCCACTGCCATTGGGTCTGTCTCCCCCCCACCCCAGGCTTTAGGCCTGATTCCTACCCCACCAGGCCAATCCTCCTCACTTTTTGAAAAGTACCAAAGCCATCCAGAGCACTGAAATAAATTACTTCTTTGTGCAGCTTCATACCATGGTTCCAGAAGCAGCTACCATTTTGTCCTATCCACAAAATGGTAGATGCATTTGGGTCACTACTATATGGCCCAGAAACAAACTGCTTTGTTCTGCTGCCTTAACCAAGTCTACTCTCAGCGCTGCAGAAACTTTCTGCAGTGTCCAGAAACTTCTGCAACACTGTGCATGTTACATATTCAGATTAAGCAGTAAAGCCAGTGAATAAATTTAACAAATAAATAAATAAAATAAATAAAGGCTTCACTGTTACATATTCAGATTAAGGAGTGGAGCCTTTATTCACTGGCTTTACTCCTTAATCTGAATATGTAATAGTGCAGACCCTGGTAAGGTAGCAAAACACAACAGTTTGTCTGGCAGCCATCATTTTCGCCCTGTCCACAAATGGTTGCCGCATTCAGTCTTTGCACAAAGAATCAGAATTAAATGGTAGAGTGTTACTCTGCTTTCGCATCTGTGATACTTCTTGCTGGATTGAAAAACTGGAGCTTTTAATGCCACTTTTCACCACCTTGTCACACATATGCCATCCAGTCGGTTCTAATGTGGCAAAAGCAGCCAGCAAAATTAAAAGAGCACTGTGTTTTATAACACACAATAGTGGCAATATATAAAGTAAAGTATAACAAGGTCAACACTGTATCTCTCAGTGCTAATAGCATATAAAATCCAAAGTACCTGAAGAGTGCCTAATTTAAGAGTTGGCATTTAATTAATTAATTTTAAAATGTATTGGCCATCCATCTTACCTTCAGGTAATTCTGGACCAATAATATTTTTGTAGTTATAATAAAAATACATCTGAGAAAAAGTTATATATAGATATTTCAAGAGGGCATTTTTTTGTAC
>JAOYMU010000010.1:9429505-9441337 GCA_025802295.1 Psammodynastes pulverulentus
CTATCACTTCCGGGTTTTTTTAGCGCGCGACGGGGGGCGCGTTCCGGCACCTTTCGGCGCCGAAGAAAAGCCCTGATGATTACCATATTTAACCAATTACCAAAAGATTTGTTATTTGCTTATCTGATTTCTTTATAGTTCATTTTCCCCAGAATTTGACAATCAGTACTTGCTTGACATCTTTCAGGTTCTAAATTCACAAATTGAATGTGACTTGTTTTGACAAAACTAAGAAAGAAAAAGAAGATACATGGTTTCTTCAGCAGACTGTAAATCTGCAATTTGCTGCCAAGTTCTAATACTCCTTCACATATAATTTATACAGTTTAGCATGTTAAAAAGAATTGCACTATGTAGAACTAAAACATGGGAACTCATGAAGATTTCACAATTTCGTATCTATGAAATACCTGTTTCAGCTTTGGTACTTGCCCTTCTGCTTTGCTGAGTTCCCTTCACAGCCCAGATGTGGATAGTGTACTCCATGCCAGGCTTCAAGCCCACAAGAGTAGTGGTTCTCTTGTCCTTGTCAATGGATATCTGTCTGGTATCACCACCAACTAATTTGTAACTCACTACATAGCCATCAATGGGAGCCTGGGCTCCATTCCAAGAAATTGTGGCTGTGTTTTCTGTTACTCGGTCGGTTACTAAATGTGTTGGGCCATCAATGTCTAGGAAGGAATTAGACATTTAAATTAGGACAGTGATCCGGACAAGTTTTCCATTGTCCACCATTTTTCAAAGCTAATTCAGAACATTTTGATGCTTGGGGGGTATACAATCCACATGGCACCCTTCATCCCACCAGTTACAAAGGGCATAAGCCAACCTGAGAAGATTTTATGCCTGGGGCTGGCACAAAGAAATGTTCCCATGGATGGTACTCACGTGGGTCAATTCTGTCTCATCTGTTCTTTTAAGAGCAGTCAAAATTCACCACTGCTTTTGTAATCTGCTGATTTTTTCATCTAACACAGATTTAAATGCTAATAACAATATCTGTCCACAAATTCTAGTCAGAGTTGTATCTATCATGTAGGTTTGGTGGCCTAGAGGTGGAGCTCTTGCCTCCCAATCAGGAGGCTGTGAGATCGATCCTAGGTAGAGGCTAATATTTGGAATAGACTCTTCTGCTCAAGCAGGGGGCTGGATAGATGACCTCCAAGGTCCCTTCCAACTCTGTTATTCTATGAAATTCTATGTTTTGTTTTAGAAAATCATCACCGCCTCAAGGTCTTCTCTTATTGTTTCATATCTTGTTTTTCCTCTTTTGTAACAGCAAAGAATCTTTGCCTGAAGCCCAGATTTTTCCCAGAGAGTAGGGGGGTCATGCTTCTGGAACTGAGATGTAGCTTTCTCTGCTTGCTCCTCCAAATATATACACCAATTATCACATATCAGACAACCCATTCTTAATCTGAATTCTAGCAAAACTTCTTCTCCTCCCATTTCTAGCATTCAAGTTGCTCCTTCAGGAGTTCACTTAAAAACAGATGTTATTACACAGGGGATTATAGTCAGGGTCTTCAGCTGGACAGCTTACTACAGCAAGACATTTAAAACTTCAAGCTAGTCTGATTCCTGGGAATCCCCAAAGAATCAGTGTTTTATGTTCCCCATATTTCAATCATATTTGTTTCTGGCATATTTGCTCGAACGCCCCCTTCCTCCTATGGTGCATTTTTTTCTTCATAAAAACTGTTTACTTGTCAGCTGTACCATTGATAACCTCAGTTCTTCCAAAGGACTAGAAAAACTCCACAAAAGGAGAAATGCTCTCTTAATCCAAATTTTTCTTGGAAAGAGATCCTGGTGCCTTGTGAAACGGATGCATTCACTCGATAGCACCTTTGGTAGACTTCTTAAATCAAATGGGCTGCAATGTGGTAGAACTTAGTGTCTACGGGCAGCGTAAGAACTGTAAGCACTTCAAGGTAAGCCAGACTAGGAAACCAAAGTCATGTAGGCTAATACCACTGTTACTATAAAGATATAGTAACAGAATTTTGCATGTCTGTGTTTTCCTGCCCGCTCTACAACTTGGCAAGAACTAGGGAAAAAATTTGTCTGAGACATTTTTTCATGTCACATTTCTTCCCCAGACACAGAATATCTAACCATTGCTTTGGTAGCAGCTTTTCTTCCTGCTCCTCAAGGTCATTCCTTCTGCAATTTACAAGAACAAGAGTGTAGCTGTTGTGTTTATTCCAAACTGCTCTTACCTGCAAATAATTGATGGAGGGAGGAGAAGAAATTCTAGCTGAATGTGAACAAGTATTCTGCCTCTTTCCCCTGGGACCACTAATGTGGTTTACCATCACCAGCATCTAGTTTCATGGTGAGTTCCCTCAAATTATAAATAATTACTTAGATTTCTATATAATTTGGGGTCATTTTAGACAAGTTAATATGGAGTCTGCTTTTCTGAGAGCAACTCTTTTGTGTGGCTAGAGTAACATTCAAATGACCTAACCACTTGGCAGAGGTTTTGTCTGTGTGGTCTTTCCACAGAATTGGCCTTCCCTAAGGCATCTTATGGAGGGCCACTTCCATGATCAGAGCCTGTGCTGATCCTTTGCTCTTCAGGAGTTTAACCATATTTTCCTGTCTCGTATGTAAAATCATGCATGGACAACTAGAGGTCTTTCCCGCCATGTTGTTAGCATTATATATCTGTGTGTGTTGGTAGAAAGCAATACCAACATAAAATTTGCCAGTCCCTGCCATGCTTCTATCATGTCTCTTCTGAGTCACTGTCAAATATCCTAATTTGTGAGGGTGTCATAATAAAGGCAAGGTGATTGGCTTTTTCCTCTGGCTTTGTTGCTACCTTCCCCTTCAGCAAATCATCAACCAGCAGATAAAAGATGGCAGCTGAGCACTCTGATAGCAAGGATGGACTTTAGGATTTTATCTTCAAATGTGCTGCTTGGGAGGAGTAATTAAAACTGGCAAAGATAGAGAAAGTAACAAATGAGCAGCAAAAGCTCAGTTTGACATTCTTCATTATTTTTAGGACACTTCAGTGAAGAGGAGGAGGACTATTGTATCTATCTTTGCTCTCCTCTCTCCTACTTGTTCAAATCTTGGAGTGAAGTTGGTATCAGAAATAGACAGGACTTGCTAATGTCCCATATAAAAGGCACTCCAGACACAAAACTACTTGTGGAGAGACTAGATACCGAGAGGAGAATTGTTGCAGTGGTTAGTGATCAAACGTTCAGGGCACGCCTTTATCTTCCAACTCTCCTCAAATATGTATAAAGCCTAACTAATGGCTGACAAATCATTACAGAGCTTACCATCTTGAAGCTGTGGTGCAATGGTTCCAATAATCTCTTTTTCATATAGTGATACAGCTGTATGTATGTGATGCTTTTCAGATTACCTTGCTGGTTTGCAGGAGTGTCTTGTGAGAGAACCTATTTCTTTTAAATAAAGGACTGGTTTTAGAGAACTCCTTCCTGGTTCTTACATGGTTGCAAATACCTCAAGAAAAACTTTGTGTATGAAAACATCCCATTGGAAGCACAACTAACTGTTTCTTCAAATATATTGAAGACAGCACAATCGCCTTCCTCTGAAAAGCATTCTGATCACTGAGGCAAATGACAGGAGTTAGATGAGGGAATGGGTCTTCACATCATGTCCCTGTGCCTCCTTCTTACTTGGCCAATGGCGAGTTAAATGAAATTCTATGTTAACAGACAAAGGCAACTTTCTCTCTCTTGCTGATCTATACTAGTAAAGGTAAAGGCTTCCCCTGTCCAGTCATGCCCAGTTCTAGGGGACATTGCTCATCTCTTAGATTTCTTAGAGGGACAGTGCTGTCTGAAGATACTTCCATGGTCATGTAGCCAGCATGACTATATAATTCTAAAATGCACAGAACATTGTTACCTTCCCACCGAAATGATAACTATGTATTCACATGTGCATGCTTTCGAACTGCTAAGTGGGCAGGAGCTGGGACAAATAATGAGAGCTCACTCCATCACACAGCATTCAGATCTTGAACCCGGCTGCCAACTGAGAAGCTCAAAGTCTTTAACTCCCTGGCTTATATACCACATGACCTTTAAGATGTTGCTTAGAGAAAAGTAAGGTTTTTCAGTCTTATGTGGTCCTTAATAAATTTATCTTTCTCTCTAAATATAAGGAATGTATGTTCATTGATAGCTGGGCAAAGCTTAATCTGCAATCAAGACAACAATACCATGAACATTTTCTAATTGGGACCTGATGCTATTTGGGAACCTTTTTGCATTCTGCATGTTCTTAGAAGCACATCTTCTAATAAGACTTCTGCCAAATTCAAATCTCCAGTCAAAGGTACATTTTCTGATCAAGCCATTTTCAATGTACCAACCAACAATAACTACCAAAGCTTCACTTACACCAATACTGTCATTTGTTTGGGTTATACAATTAGGAGCAAGACTGCATTGCCAAAACTTGCAACTCTAGCAGTCTGCCCTCTGATTGATGTCATGCTATGCAATGAATTCTTGGGTGATTCTGAAGCCAAACTTGTGGTCTTCTTTACTCCAAAGCCAGGAGCTTGGTGGTAGCCATCCCACACAGAAGCCATCCCACACAAACATGAACCAACCGAAAGTTACAAATTGATAAACATCACTGAGCGCATAACATCCTGATGTTTTAATCTGAAATAGTCAAAGCAGCCTTAAACTCTGATACATTTTTAAATGGTTTCCAAAAGCTGGAAGGCCAAAAGGGTGGTCTTCATGATGACCCCACTCCCATGTTTTCAGACTAATAACTGAAGACATAGCAATAGGGAGTTCGACCTGCTAACAGAGATACATTTCCTCTCCATGCATTGATTTTAATCATTAGCAAAGAGCCTGCACTCTAATCTCAAATGATATTGCCCCAAAGCCCTGGCTACCTGAAAACTCTGGAATCTGGAAAATTAAAAATATTTATATAAGTCCTACTCAAGTGGCTAAAATCTTTCTAGATTCAACATATGGGGGAGCCATACCCCCAACCTTCACATATTGAGATTAATTTTGAGCAGACAGCTATATGCATACAGCACAGGTTGGCACTCAGACAGCATATATATAATGAATATGATATATATAAGGATTATCCCAGTTAACTCTGATCCCAACCTCTGTGAGTTGTTTGGTTGGTCTGCAGTCTTGACACTCACAGAGGTTGGGACCAGAGTTAACTGGGATAATCCCCTTCCTTCCTGGCATGCTTTTTGTTTCTTCCTGGACACTAGCTTTCAGTTTGGAAAGAATGGGGGGAGGGGCATTGGCTGTCTCAGGTTGATCCAGCTGTATGGCCGATTGCTGCAACAGCTGTGAAGACTATAGTGATTGTGCCGTGATATTGTGTAAGGATGTCATTATGCTACAAACAAAGCTTTCTATTTATACCTGTCCAACCATGAACAGAAGATGGCTTCCCTTCAGCCTCATTCCTCACAGATATGACAGTGATCTTATATTTGGTTCCTGGCTTTAAACCTATGGAAAGAAGAAATGGGGAGGGAGGGGGGATGATAAAATGGTCTGAGACATAATTGTACTTTTATTTCCTTTTCTTTCAAAATTTAATGGGACAAGTTTTAAATTACATTTTTTACATTTCTTCAATAATATGTCCAGAGTAATACTTTGACATCATATTTGAGGAAGAATAAATTTCACTTTGGTTCTACATTATTGCACTCAAAACTATTACATCACTTTTCAACTGTTTCTGAGCTCAAGGAAGTTGTTGATGTAAAGCTTTAATGTTTTGTATCAGATTATATGAAAAAAATTGTTTTGTTAAGTCCATGGCCACAATCTGTAGTTTTCATCATAGGCCTTGTTGCATAACGCACTTTATAGCCACACAAGACAGATCTTTATTGTAGCAATACCACAACTATTTGTTTCCATTCTAGTGAATTTTAAATTGTCTAAGACTATTTTCAGTCTAATAGAGCACTGAGAGGTTTTTTTAGGCTACAGTATTTTCTCTGATTCAGCTTCCTTTGAAGCAGGTCATAAAAGGCATCTGGAATTGTATAAAATATATGTTTTTTACTGATATACAGATTGGGTAGAACCTATGCTCATAGGCAAAGTGCCTATAGATAGTTTACATATGAAGGGCAGAAAATTGTGGGTTCCCTTGGTTTTTCTTTCCTCCTCTTTGATCAGATATTACTAGCTAGCAAAAAAATATCCATTGGTCACCCTCTAATCATGGGTTGAGTCTGGAGAAGCAACTTTTGACAATTGATTAGTCCAGTAGTTTAATGGAAATGTTGTCTAGGGGTAGCCTAAATTTCAAGTGATAAATTTCATCTGAAGACAAGTTTAGTGCTACTCTGGAATAGTATTAAACTTATGTTCAAAAACAGCTTGGACAAAGAGATCAGGAATAGGGAGAGTTGTGCTTTAGCAACAAAGACCAAACAAAGACCCATTTTATCCTGCACCTTCTGCAATAATAAGTCAACTAAGCCCAACAATAATGTCATAATAATAATATTAACACAACAACAACAACACTGGAGAGACCAAAAGTGCTGCAAGAAAGACCAATGAAAAACAGAAAAGAAGCATCAGAAGACAAAACAGTACATGGCCAGTACATTAAAAAAAAATAGCAGGGAAAGCAGATAGCAACAAGACTTGGCAATGGCTAAGAGCAGGAAAGTTGAAAAAAGAGACAGACTAATTCTGGCTGCACAAGACCAAGCCTTAAGAACAAATGCATACAAAATTGAGACATCAACAGAGCATAGAAATGCTGCCTCTCCAAAGAAGTTGAAGAAATAGTAGATCATTGCAGGTAGCTGCTGTAAGAAGATAGCACAGTCTGACTACAAACAACAGCATGACAAAGTAGCATTGGAAGATTTTCAAGAAATATTTGCGAGCAAGAACTGGTGGAACCATAAAAAAGAGAAAACAATAGAAAATGAAGAAGCTAAAATGCTCTGGGATTTTAGAATTCAACAGACACATAACTTACCAAACTTAACCAATGTTAATACGAAAAACAAAAAAATGTCTGGTTAGTGGACATGGCAGTACCTGGAAACAGCAGAATAAAAGAGAAGGAACAGAGAAGATACAAATACCTACAAATAGAAATAGAATGTCTGTAGCAAAACAAAACAAAAAACCCAAAGGGAGTACCAACAGTAATAGGGTGCAAACCCAATAGTTATAGTTTCCATAGTTATCTTATGTTTTTAACATGCATTAGCAATCATTAGGGGAGAAATTCTGCAGTTATCCTTTGGTTCTAAAAGAAAGTAAAAGAGAAAACAACATTTTCAAATTGGACGGAAAAGAGGAAAAAGATTCTATAAGCATTTAGAAGCTGCTTATAAACCAATTATGTGTCAGGGCTTCTGGTTGTCTGCTGCAGCATTCATCTATGTTCTGTGTTCTAAGCCAGGGGTCTCCAACCTTTGCTGACTGAGGAATTCTGGGAGTTGAAGTCCTCCAGGCTTAAAGTTGCCACAGTTGGAGACCCTTGTTCTAAGCTATATAAAATACTGTAAGCTTCTAATGCAGGAGTAGGCAAAATGGAGCCCACCTGCCTCCCTACCATGTGTAGGCTTCAACTCCTAGTATTCCCCAGCCAACCATCTTAAAGTTGCCAAGATGGAGAAACATTAGTCTAAAGCCCTTGATTGAGATTTCTTTTCCAAAGAAATTGACCTCTATCCCAGAAATGGAAAGCACATAACAAGACAGTAAAATAGAAATAGGTGAGAGAATCCTAACTCAGAAAACAGAAACTTTTTTTTTCATTCCTGCAATTGCTCAGCCAACGTTTTGGTACCAAATGAACAGATTAATTGCCCTTATTCTGGATAAGCATCTATTCATTACTTACCTGTGATGATGTATCTGCTCTTCACATCATTACTTTTGGGAACCACTACTTCCTTCTCCTCTCCAGACAAAGAACTGAACCTCAGTTTGTAGTAATCCACTTCTGCTGCCGGATTTTCCCATTCCACTTCCAATGAGTTCTCAGTCTCCTCCGTCACCCAGATAAGCCCAATGGCAGAAACTGCTAAAATGAACATTGACAAAGAGGACTCCAAGACTAAAACATCCAAGCCTTTCTGTGCAGTGTTGATTGTAAGGACATTTTTTTTAATATGGAAAATTATGTAATCACTTAGGTATGCTAAACAAAGGGGTACAGCTTTCCCAAAATCTGCTAGTGTATCAGCCAACAACCTATACAAATAAATCTTGATATTAACCCACAGCTTCTGCTACTGGGATGGGATCTGCATGGCAGTCATTTTCTAAAAGCCCATAAGCACTTTGCATCCCTCTAGCAACCAAAGCAGACTTTTCCAAAAACCATGCTTGCCCTCCTGAATATATCTCTATAAATATAATTATGTTTATTTCCATTTTCCCTCTTGGATCCTTTTAGAAATCATACTATTGTAAAAATAAATCTTTATTCAGTATAAAAAAACACACATGCAGTTTTAGGATAACCTTATTTTAGGATAAATTAGGATCACATCAGCATTTGAGTTAGTCCTCCTTCTTAGGAAGATCACAACACTATAGGTAATTGAGGACCAAAGACCATCTTAAGGTAGTATTAGTTTATAGACAGACAAAAAATGCTTTATTACAGGCCAAATATAGAAACAAAAGGCAGTAATATAGTATAAATTAAAAACACACATTTATGTAAGTTTAACAGAAAATATGGTGCAATATGAAAGTTGTTCTAAAAGTAAATTTGGTATCAAAAACAGCAATTAAATGATTGGATTATATTATGCCTCTTACCCATAATATTGGAAAGTTTTAGTATTTAATTCTTAGAGACATAGATAACAGAAAGGATGGTGGCCACAATTATGTGATCCTTTTTTAACCCTTTTTTATGTCCATTGCTCCTCACCCAATTGCCCCCCCCCCCGGCTTAAGTCAGAGGGATACAACCAACTAGTGGCAAAAAGTTAGACAGGAAGACCTCCAAGGTCCCTTCTAATTCTATTACTCTGTAAATTTAGCTAAGCCTGCCTACCATCTTTCATGCAGGAGTTTCCACAGGAGGGGATGTCAAGCCTGAAGTAGTCTTAATATCTTATTTTACATATGCAAACAAGTACATCTCACTGAATGCATCCTATTAACTAATTAGGATTAATATTCATTAGTCATATATGCATATTATGATTAGAGAAAAGGGGTGGGGCTATGGTGATGTGGACATGGACACCATCTTGATTTTTTTTAACCATCATCCCTTTCAGACACATCAATCTACAGGTAAAGTAGACAAAACTGCCTCACTGTGTGCACATAGTTTCCCCAAACCTTGTTCAGAACCATGCAGACACATTACATTCACACAAATGGACATACTTTGCATTTTACCCCAAATCCTCACTATGACAAGTAGGTTTTAAAATAGTACAGTATTCACTAATACTTAATGATTTAATAAATCAGTATTAATAATTAATATTAATTATTTGAATGCCTGCTTGCAGCACAAGAGGGTGTTTCTTTGAGGATCCTGGAGCAAGAATTGGTTGAAAATTACCCAGTAGGATTATATTTTATGAGACAATAAAAAAGCCTGCATACAGTACATGACAAATTCACTTTTTAAAAAACTGATTTGACTGAAAACATGAGTTTTGGGCAGTGGAAGTTTTATCCCTCCCTTTTCCTGAGATTCACCCCCCATCCAAAAAAATATGCTTCCATACATACAATAGGTATCAAAACAATCCATGATCATCAGTGGGGACTTTGTCCAAATGTTACTGGATGGAAAGAAAGGCTTCATTTCTGATCGTTAATTATGAGTTTTTGCCTTTTTCTAAACCCCGAGATAGGAGAAGGGACTTTGAAAAATGTGCAATTTGAAAACAGCTTTCAAACCCCCAAGGAAACTATTTTAGGCCATGGATTTACTTCTCATGTAATTCTTGGCTGTGGCTGTGATCATGAAAAAAAGCCACCCCAAATTCTGGAGAAATCTTGAGGGCACTGGATTCAGATGGAATATTAGCACCATCTGCTACAGTATTCAATTAGAATTAATTCTTGTCTTTAAATAGTTATTTTTCAGAGGGAAACTGCCACTGACATGGCATAGACCCTCCCTTTAAAAAAGGAGAGAAAATCATAGTGGGATGAAATGTGACTTCAATCAGAGGGGCTGTATCCGCTGGCGTCACTTTGACTATGGAGGTAGCCAAGGAAAGAAACAAATGAAGAAGATAAGCAGATAAAAACATTGCAAAGAGAGTTACAGCTACTTTCCTTTTTTTGTAGGACACTAGAATCCAAGTTGGGACAAAATATTAGAAATAGCTCCCATTCAGACATTTGTTCATTCAGACATCCATAATTCATATAGGGTACCATTTCCTTAAGAAACAATGTTTGCATTATTAGCTTTTCAAAGGCTTAGCCTTCTATTGATGTGAAGACCCTGCAGGTTCAAAGATAATGGAAAGAGAATTGCAGTGTCCTACCTGTGCTACCTTGCAGGAGTTCTGGTTCACTGAAGATTTCCTTCTTTACATTGCGAAGTGTGATTACATATTCTGTGCCAGGAAACAGACCCCGAATCTCATAATTTGTTTGATCTTTGGGCACCTTTATTTGTTTCATCAAGGCCTCTTCCCCAACAGGAAAGTAGCTGATGAGATAGTAGTCCACATCTGTTATCTTATCCCAGCCAATGGTTAGGGAATTTTCAGTTGTTTTAAGGAGATGGACATTCCACGGGGCAAGCACTATTGGAAAATAATGGGAAGATTTTAAAACAATGCAGCCTGTTAGTCGAGTGAGGCATATCACGTTTCATTTTGTCTGTATAATTTGCTTAGCAATGTGTAGGCCACAGCATCTCAATTTTTTATAATTAGTGACACAAGTGTTGACAATAAATATTTGCTGACATTGTTTTTCATGCTTTAAGCAGCAGAGTGTCCAATTCCTTCAGACAATTCCTTCATCAGATGATGAAGTGCAGATCTGGGACCTAATAAAATCTACCCATTTTAAGTTGCATTAACTTAAGTTGACTTCCTTTTTCTTCCAAACAAAATGTTTGATCAGATGCAAAGAGCCCAGAGGTAACTTACAGTAACTGCAGAGGGAAAAAAAGAAGAAGAAATATTGTAGATTTCTGTTAACTTTCTTTAAGGATATAAAAACAGTGTCTCTTTTGCATTTTGTCTTTCTATGACTATCCAAGTGAAGACAACAAACACACTTCCATCAGAATGACAGTTAAAATCTTTTACTGCATATTGATATACAGTATAAGAGTCAATTATGTTAATTCATTTATCATTATAGCATTTAGAAAAGTAAGTAGATTAAAAATGTATCACCCTCACTGGAAGAGAAACTGGCACTCTTGAAGTACTCGGCTGCACTCCTTGAAATGAGGGATAATGTACTTCGTATTAAAAAATCCTATGGCAAATTAAGCAGAGCTCCCAATTCAGTGCAACAGAAATTGGAGAGTACATTCTGATAGATTACATCCAGTGGTGCTATTCAGCCGGTTCAGACCGATTCTCCCGAACCGGTAGCAGCAATTAGGCCTAGGTCGCCGAACCGGTAGCAACCTATGGTTGACCACGCCCCCAAACCGGTTCCTGATGCTCGCTTGTTTCCCCCCTCGCCCGCCCGCCACTCGCCCCGCCCACACACCTGTCCGGGGCGTTGCGTATAGCGCTAGCGCAGCGAAGTTTGGCCAGCCTCCCCACAACAAAGGGTAACAGGAAGCAATCCTGCATGAGAAAGCAATCCTGTTACCACTCCGCAGGCT
>JAOYMU010000010.1:9460532-9473986 GCA_025802295.1 Psammodynastes pulverulentus
TATGCTGGCTGGGGAACTCTGGGAGTTGAAGTCCACAAGTCTTAAAGCTGACAAGTTTGCCCACCCCTGGTCCAGAGCCTTTACCTACTTTGTCTTAAAGTCATTGTCCTGTGTGCCTTCCCCTTTATCATACTTCACCAACTATTTTGCCATGGATTTTTCCTCGGAGGAATCTGTCACACTTTACCAACTATTATGCCAGAGCTGCAATCAGGTGACCCAATGTTATCTATTAGCCATTTTAGGATGATGTATGTCCCTTAGTTAAGCTGTTGTCCCTCATTTGGGTAGAAGAAAGATGCCATAGGATTCTGTCCTGGGAATAGTATTCTTTGCATTTTTATTAATGATCTAAATAGTAGATGGAAGAAATGCTTATCAAGTTTGCCAGTATAGATGGAATTTGGGGAAACAGTAACAACAGAGACAACAAAACAATATGCAGAATGGTTTTAGGAGATGAGGGAAATGGATGGATATTTCATGAAAATAAAAACTTGTACATTTTAGGGGGGGGGAATCAAGCACCCAGATATTGAATGGCAGCTATCTAGCTTAGTAGTAATATGTGTGAAAACATCCTGGAACATAATTGAATCTCAGCCACGTGACATACCTGCAAAAAAGACAAACACAATTTTAAGATGCATCAACACAAGCATTGTTTCCAAATGATAAGGTAGAAGCTGAACATTTATCTGTTGCAGATTCTTTAATCTAAATTCCTGAACCGAATTGGTTGGGCCTGATAACCTAAATAGCCCCCCTAACTGATTTTGTGATTTAATGATTCTATTTTTGGCAGTGATAGAATTGAAATGATTGCACCTTCTAAAACATTCCCTCTTACATGTGAATAAGCACTACTTCAGCTTTGTGAGTCTAAAAAATCAGAAAACTGAGATTGTTAGTTATATAAGGACAAGGCTAATATAAGAGCACTTTTTTTCAGTCACTAGCACCCCCTAAAGTACATTTTGTTATTAGAGTCACAAGACTAATTTAAGGCTTCTAATCATCTGTATTCCTTGGAAAGAAGCAAATGTTCTGCTTTGGAAAAACTTGACCTACTATTGCAAAATATAATTAGCTGAAAAGGGAAGGAAGTAAAAGTTTCATATATATTTAAATGTAGGTGGCTGAACAGATATCACCTTGACAGAATAATAAGGAGCTGGTTAATCACTTCTCTGAACACTCAAAGGCCTAGTACAGGGGTCGGCAACCTTAAACACTCAAAGAGCCATTTGGATCCATTTCCAACAGAAAACACCGGGAACTACAAAACCTACCGGGGGTTGAAAAGCTCTATAAATTGCATGCCGGTGAGTGTCACAAATTGGTGATTGTGACACATATTTTGAGTGACAGGGAGCCACAGTAGGGAGATGAAAGAGTCACATGGGGCTCCAGAGTCACAGGTTGCTGACCACTGGCCTAGTATCTGTTTCATTCAAATGACTGCAGTTATATTTCTAGAATTTTTTCTTCCTTTCAAAACAATGGGGTGTTGCTGTTGCAATGTGAAGTAGCTCTTGATCTCTGTCTGTCTCTGCAGAAATCACAGCTTTCTCAGCCTCCTGGGATGATTCTAAATATATCACCTCATCCTCTATTTTCCAGAGGAACTGCAGCTAATACAACAAAGGGTTTTACTGACATGTAAAAGCTACTCAATTATTACCATATCCATTTTTGTGAACATAATCCATTTGATCAGATGCCTGAAATTTAATCCGAGAAATACACTTAACAAGTGACAACAAGGGGTGGGAAGAAAATGGAAAAGAGAATAGAGAAAAATAATCTGCAGCTAACAAAAACAAAAAAGCAGTTAAATGTGACATAGATTCTTACACAGAATAGATAGCCATGTTAAGAATTGTGAAGTCTCAGCCTTATGGTAGTTTTATCTACCAGAAACAGTATCCTGAAGAACACAAATCACAACTAATTTTTAATATTGTTATATTGCAATTTGTCTTACTGCTGGCTCATCTGATCTTCCCAGGTATAAAAATCTTACTAGACTTATCCTTTTAAAGTTTATAGTTAATTTAATATAATTATTGTATTAATGTAATTTACTTTTCCATTTATGCATTCTATTAGTACATCATATTAACAATTATATGATTCTAGATTTGGTTAATAAATCTAGCTGCTTGGATTAATAAAACATACATGGCATGAAAAAAACACCCTGCATGGTTTTTGAAAAGTAGGCACCCACATTTAGCTTACCAATGCGGCTGAATTTTGTGAATTCAGCCACACTTAGATTTGTTATGGATTGGCCTCTCAATAAAAGCTTCCAAAGAAACAAGCCTTTTAGCCTGCTGCAACGAAATAAGTCCTGTAACCTCTGAACCACCAGGCAACAATCTTACACGCAATTATTTGGGAACGCAAAACGGATTCAATAAGGATGTAATTTAATCCTATCTATATGTTTGTACAAGTTGTATGTAGGTAGATTACATATTATACACGCATGTATTACTTAAACACACACACAGAGAGAAAAATTCTATGAAAATAGTAAACGCTCATACACTCACCTTTAAAAAGGCTCAATTCATAATCTCCATATTTTGTTAAATTTTGCTGCTCATTCCCACAAACCTACGCTCCCTGCTTCCGCTCACCCATCTTCCTCCCCTTCGGCTTCCCTTTCCTTCACGCCTTTTCTGCATTTTCCTGCCCTGGCGGGGTTAACTCACACGGTCCTTCTGCTTTGTTGGGAGCAACGCATGCGCAGTTCAAATAGCGTCCCTCTAGGAAAGATGGCGGCAGTAGCTTTGATGCTGCGTTCGGCATTTCGGCAGGTTAGAGTCGCGGCCGGAAACGGTTTCTTTCTCTCTCGGTTCCTCCCTTAACCTGCTGTGCTCGTTACCTCAACTTCGCTTTCTGCCCAGTGCTTCCCGCCCCGTAACAGGCGCTCCGAGATAAGCCCAGCCTTAAAGTCAGGAATTTGGGGTGAATGGAAGGTTATGCACGAGCCTTACCCTGTCGACCTCCCGACAGTCCTGCTGCGGATTCGTGTTGCCTGCCCCTTTTCGGCCTTTTTAAAGTTCTTATATCTTGCTCATCATTATGGCACTCTGCTAGAACTCGTTAACAGAAGGAGCAGCTGAGAGGCTAAAGCTAAGCGCTTTTCAGTAGACCTTTAAGTATTGCTGAAGTGCAGTCCCTGGGACCTCACATCATTGGCCATGTAGTTGGAGTCGAACGACTTCTAGATGTTTCTGCATGTTTGTTTAAACTTTCTCTGTCTCTCTCTCTCCCACTTTTTGCTGATGAAGAAATTGTAGCAAATTGTCCTGTAAAACTCCTCTGCCCTTAATGTAACAGAATAAGAGAGTTGGAAGGGACCTTGGAGGTCTTCTAGTCCAACTTCCTGACCAAGCAGGAGACCCTGCTTACACCATTCCAGATAAGTGGCTGCCCAGCCCCTTCTTAAAAGCCTTCAGTAAAGAAGCCCACAACTTCTGAAAGCAGCCTGGTTAATTGTTCTCACTGTTAGGAAATTTCTCCTTACTTCTAGATTGCTTGTCTCTTTGATTAGTTTCCATCCATTGATTCTTATCTTGCCTTTTTGTGTTTTGAAAAATAGGTTGACCAGTATGATTACTTTGCTTTTTTAAAGATTTCAAACATTAATACAGGCATACCTATTTGCCTGAACAAAAGCTGATTGTAATTTCTTTTTATTAGTTCTTCCCCATGCCATGCGCTGGTCAAATAAGAGGTTATTATGTGGACTGGAGGATGGTACGTGATGTTAAGAGAAGGAAAATGGCTTTTGATTATGCAGATCAGAGATTACGACTGAATTGCCTTAGGAAAAATAAAATTTTGCCTAAAGAACTCCAGGTAAGGAGCATATTATTTTTGTCAAGGTATTATGAAATGGAACAAAAAGAAAACTTGTTTAAAAATTTATCTTATATACTTGACTTTGGGCAATTAATAGTTAAAAAACAAAATTAAAAACAGCATTAGCACCATCAAATGTTATTTAATATTTAATATAACCATGATCAAGAAACAGTTGATATATATTAGAGCCCCAGGCTTGATAGCAAACTTAAGCTTGTAATATCTTGTGAAAGGCCACCAGTGTTGAGGCAAGTATAATCTCTAGTGGGATGTTGTTCCAGAAGCCAGGCACCAAGCAGCATCTCTTCCTGGGCCCTACCAAATGATAGTCTCTTGCAGGTAGGTTTCAGAACATGCTTCTCTTGCTGGATCCAACATGACAGATAGACATCTGTGCATCTTAACACTAAATATATTTTCTATAATAATAATTGATAATATAAAATCCTCTTACACTAATTGTATTTATTGGGGACATGATATTTTGCCATTGTGTTAAGGAATTTCAAACGATATAAAAATAGTTTGCTGTGTTCAGACAGTTAAATTGTAATTCTTTTTAAGTTTTAAAAACTTACTTTCCTGCTTTAATTTTAATTACTAGTTATCTTTTTAATAATAAGTCTAAGCGCTGAAGAATTTATGCTTTTGAGTTGTGGTACTGGAGAAGGTTCTTGAACAGTCCCTTGGACTGCAAGATCAGATTAGTCAATCCTAAAAGAAATCAACCCTGCCTGTTCTTTGGAAGGACAGATACTGAAGCTGAAGCTGAAATACTGTGGTCACCTAATGAGAAAAGTTGGGAATTTTGGGAAAGATTGAAGGCAAAAGGAGAAGGGGATGACTGGATGAGATGATTAGATAGTGTCATTGATGCAATGAACATGAATTTGAGCAAATTCTGGGAAACAGTGGAGGACAGGGGCCTGGTATGCTATGGTTCATGGGATTGCAAGAAGTTGGACATGACTTAGCAACTGAACAACATCCTTTTTAATGTGGTTTTTTTTCATTTTTAGATACTTTAAAGGTTGATATGTGTAGGCTATGAAAAATGCAAAATGTATTTTTGTTGAGTGGCCATCTGTACATGTAATTAGAAAATTCCATGAAAAAAAAATCTAATTATTATATATTTTAGTTGAGAAACAATAGTTCCACTTCCAATCTAATTCTTATTGGAGTGGTTAATTAGTAGGATTACAGGACCTCATATGAAGAATTCAGTCTATTTATTCAGGGAAGAGAATAAAGAGATAAAAATCCTGTGATCCCAGATTCCCTACCATGTCAGTTTAGGATTGGCAGTTCCAGTTGAAAACAATCTTTGAGATTCTTCACTCTCACTTCATGTGACATAATTGTACACATCTTTGGTTAAATATAGAAGAGGAATTTTATATTTTTTAAAAAACTTGTTCCAGGAAATTACCGATAAGGAGATAGCTGATCTGCCCCGAGATAGTTGCCCTGTCCGGATCCACAATCGATGTGTTCTGACATCCCGACCTAGAGGTGTGAAAAGGAGATGGAGGCTGAGCCGAATTGTCTTCCGTCACCTGGCTGACCATGCCCAGCTCTCTGGGATACAGAGGGCAATGTGGTGACCTACAACCAAGTAATCTCTTCAAACATGACAAAACTGAATCCTAATTGAAAATTCCTGAACATGGTATGCAAGAATGAGAGAGGGTAAATGTAAAGTATGTTGACAAGGATGTCAGTCTGATATTATGAAGATGTGAACTCAGAAGACATGCAAAATAAACTGTCACAGATTTGACTGATTCATTTCTTGCATTTGAAGTAATTTTTTAACTTTATCATTACATTTTTTAAAAATAACTCTGCACTGTTTAGTTTACATATCATGACTACTTACAATAATGTCCTGACTTTTATAACATAAAAATAAGACTTCAGAAAAGATGAGAGAGTTAAAGACAAGAGTATATGCCTGGCCCAAAATCAGTGTTTAGGAAAATGGGGGGTTAAGTGGAGAGTACAAGTTGAAAGTAATGTATACTTCATCCAGTGCCTGCTCTTGCTCAGTTGATGTATATCCCCATTGAATAGACATCTAGTCCATTTGAACTCCTCCTTCCGCAAGGGAGAATCCCCACTAGTTTTAGGCAGACTGTTTCATTGCTTAGCTACTGTTACTGTCAGAAAAATATTCCCTCCCAACATTCTATTTAAAATTGTTGATCTGTTGCCTGCTTTTATTGTGAAACCAATAAATATTTGTAGACCTTTATGAAATCTTCCCCCACTCTTCCCTTTTTCAATGTAACACACTTTAACTGTCCTTCATAGGGATTGGCTCAACATTATTCTCAAAGCATTCCTGTGAATGCATTCCAGCTCCTTTTTTGTCCCTTTTATTGTAGGGCTAATAAATGTTCTATTTGCAGTTCAACCAATAGAACAGAGTGACATTATTTGTCCTGAAACTTGGAATGAATGCTCCAGGAATCCCATTAAGGAATCCCTTGACGTACTGTTGGTGGTCCCTGGTATGCCTAGATTCTTCTCACGTGCAATGCCAAATGAGGTCATAGAATCCAACTCTTAGGTAGAGGCTATCTAATCCAAATTGTCATTTTCCCTTTTGAACTATGATGCCTGCAGCTGAACACAGTACTCCAAGTGGGATCTGACCTGGCCAGTCTATAATCTGGACTCAGGGCACTTATTAATGTACCCCAAGATAGCAATTTTCTTTTTTAACAACTAGATTCCACTGGTGGCCTTTATGGGCAGATTCTTTTCACATGTATTCCCACCTAGTCAAGTCTCATGAATTTATTTTTCTGCCATACATTTTTCCTATTCGCATGAATTTGTTTTGCATGTTAAATTCCATCCTTATGCCTGCTGTGGAAAAACCTGCCTTTTTGAATTTTTGATCTAAAATATTATGCACTCTTCCAATTTTGTGTTGTTTGCAAATTTTCTAAGTGTTTCTCAACTCCTTCCTCCAGGTGAGTGATGAAAATGTAAAAAACAGCAGAGGTCCAGAATGGAGCCTTATAGCATTCCACTGCTTCTCTCCAAGCTGCAATGGAGTCATTAATCACTTGAGTGCAATCGTTCAGCCTACTGTCAGTTCATTTAATAGTAGTTGCATTTAGCCTAGATCTTACCATTTTAATGAAAGGGAATGTCATGAGGTACTCTCAAAGGTTTTGCCAAGGTCTATGTACCACTGTCTTTGATACACTAAAGTAGTAATCACAAGAGATGATTTAGTGCAACTTGTGACAAGCCCATGCTGGTTCCTCTTATCTAGCCAAGCACTCAAACATGCTGCCGATCATCTGTTCAAAGACCTTACCAGTATAGATGTCAAGCTGGCAGGTCTAATTTATTGAGTTCTTTACCCTGCATGTCATTTTAGAGTTCTCCATGTATCAGTGCTGGCTTCTTCAGATTTTTCTTGTTTTTTCTCATAGGAATTGTTTGCAATTGTATCTTTATTATCTCATTTCATAGCTTTTCCCATTCTTCCTGAATACATTACAGGGATTTTAAACCATTAGAGGAGCCAACCTAGCTTCCTTCCATGTTTGTCAAAATTGGTTCTTTTGAAGACTGGGGCTATAGATTTGACATTTGTCAGTTCTCTTTGTCAGCTCCTCTTACCCAGCTCACCCTCTTCCCAGCCGCTGGCACTGGTATATTGGTCAAAATGAAAGCCTACATATGAATCTTCTTGTTAGATAGGAAATCAATCACATATAACGTAGCTAATTTTTGTGTAGCAACAATCAAAATTTGTGGACAGCAAATACACTGAAAAATATTTTTTAATCATTGTCATTAAGATGAACTCTTTTCCTCAAATTAAAACCACCCATCCGTTTCTCAGCCTAATAACATTGCAGTTAATACTGCTTTCAGAACATAAACTTCAAAATCTGAGAAAGATCAATTGATCACCTAACTTCATATCTAAGCATACCACTTAATTGTGATGCAATACAATTCCCTAAGCTCTTAATTCTCAAAAAACTGAAGGTTTCCTTTCTAGGCTAATTTCATCTGAGGAATCAGTTTTTCAGCTTTTATCTGACAGACTGGAATCATTTACCTACGGTTATTCATCATTGTGTACTTGAATATATACCTGTTTGGGAATTGCCAAGACATGCTGGAAGGACAAATGTTTAAGGAGGCAGAAGTTTTACAGCATATTTTATTTCCCATCTCCAATCTGAAACAAAAATTTTGTAGTCTTTGCTTTGAAGATGGTTATATAAAAAGCACATGTTCTCTGAACAGAATATTGCAGCAGAACCTCCATACATAAAATGTAGATTAAATTAACAAGCATTCTTCAACTCTTCTTCAAATGTCTAATGGCAAATCATCTTTGGATTGCTTTTCTCGGCTCTCCACCCATGCTTTGTTAATAGTTCTCTTCATCTCATCATCTCCTTCTGCATACATCTTTTTCAATAGATTCATCAGTCCTTCACTGGGGTCAGATGTATCATAGGAAGCTTTCCTAAAGGATGTACGTGGACATGAAATTATACTCTTATCTATTGAGTTTGGTATATTCCATAACAAGAACCGAATGCTCAAATATTTAACACTGTAATCACATGGTCTGTGATTTATTTATCATCTCTATCATCTCTATGTGTTATGTATATATGTATGTATATTCTTTTAAGAGTGGACATCAATTTCTTTTTTAATGTGTGCCAGTGTTTTCACGGAAAAAAGTGACAATAAAGCTTATCTTAAGCACCTTTGCCTAATACTGAATTTGATATTTGAAAAAATAATTTGATTAAAACAAACATGGAGTAAAATATAAAGCCTGTATTATTTTTCAGTGCCTAACTTGTTTCTTCTCACAAATCTTCCAAAACCGAACAAATGCAATAGCTCTGGAGATCTAGTAATATATATTCATTCATATACATTTGGTAAGATTAAAAAGTTAAGTTCATTAAATTGTTTTCTGTACATTGTAATATACCAAAAGCTGTGAAAATACAACCAATGATAATTTAAATAATGTCTAATTATAGTTTCATTTAGGAGCGGAGTTCCAAGATGTCATCATGTATCACTGATATTCAATATAGTATGCAGTATAAAAATTGCCTGGTATAAAAGGTTTGGGGTTTTTAGTTAACATGTTTCAGCAACTGGCCATAAAATGCCAGATTATTCATTTCTCATAAACTAAGATGCATAGTGAGCAAGAACAGGATAAGTATAAGTATAACTACTTTAAATCTGTTAAACCTCCATGTGCTACATGGATTAAAGGAATCTTGGTTTATTGAATTTTAGCTTACAAAACTTTTTCAATAGTAACAGCAATATCATACTGCTGGAACACGCAAATGATGTACACTTACTCTTTTTCCTTAGTCTCTTTCTCAACCTGCGTTAGGCACTCCCATTTTTCTTCTTGCTGCTTCTTACATAATATCAAGATCATATCCGTTTTGATCTGTAAGGCGGAAAAAAGAGTTCAAAATAATGCAAGCCAGGATTACCAGAAAGGAACTTATTTGGATTGTTTTCAAAACACAATGTAGATATATTATTTAAAATAACAAACTTACTTTTGTAAGCTAATCTTGTAGAATTTAAAAAAACAACAACCAGAGTTAAAGAAGTTTAAATGCTGTTCATGAAATTCAAAACCACGGGTTACTTATTTCCCCAAGATTCCCTTCTATATCTGTCACTGCTTTAATAATTGCAACATGAAAGTATTAGCTATGAGTCTTCATATGTGATGGCACTGGATTGATAAAGTTGTTCTAGGCAGAAGAGATTTTCTATTTTCAAATCTGAGGCTACATCTGAACCTGGATGTGACATTAATGATTTTAGAGGGTTTTTTTACACCTTCGCAAGAAAACTCTGCCAGGGGAAGCAGTGCTCCAAGAGAAGATTCACCAATTCACGCAGAATTAGGCCTGTGATATTTAGCAGCTGGTTCCCTCTTACTCAGGAGTAAGAAAAATAGAAATAAGTAGAATTGTCCTTGCAGTTCTTATTTTGGGAACCAGATAGACAACTGCCTATCAATCTACCAAAGTAAAAGACCATCTACTGATAAAGCTAATTTATAAGAAAGCAGAAACTAACTTAAAGGCAGGGTTCTGCCTCATTCTAAAGCTTGGTTTCTTTAACCATTATTCACTGAATAAACCACAAATGCCAAGCTCATACATCATATTAAGTCAAAATCAAACAAAATATATTATGAATAAATGTAATGAGTAGAAAGCTAGCCAAAGCATTTGTATGAACAGTATTAACATTGACTACATCAGATATACTGACCTTCCATGAGCTGCTTTTAGCTAAGATTGGTTTCAGAAGGTTGTTGAATGTCATTGTATAATTTTTGTTGCTTAAATTTTTCACCAGCAGATGAAATGAACTAAGAGGACAAGAAATTGAATCAGAATTCTTAATAAACAACCATATCAAATAAACATCAAGAAGAAGCCACCCTAGTAGAAAAAAAGGGAGAAAAAGCTGCAGGTTCATTTGGGCCTAAAATTTAATATAGCTGAGTGTTTGAAAAAGTTTTGTTAAATATGGATGGATAAGACCCAGGCAAGGATTGCATTGCTTTAAGACGTGGACTTGAGTGGCAGGCACGCATTTAAGCTGTTATATATAATGGATCTATCAGAAATAAACCAGAAACAGTTTGGGATAACCTAGTATCAAAGGGGACACAATCCTGGTCTTGGAACAGAATTCTCTCATTTCTTCTGGTCTTGTATATTTGGCACTCGTAACCAACAGTGATCAGGATTATTTTAACTAAACACTGGAACAAAAAATTGGTCATATAGCTAAGCTACTAGGATAGTTGATTAGTTGCTGGTAGTGGGACTCCTTTACCATGTTGCATAATGCTGGCTTTGTGGGTATTTTAGCCATGATTATGACTCTTCTGGCATTGTGGGCAAATATCTTAACCATGGTTATCACTAGACTAAGCTTTGTTTAATGAGTTAGAGAAGTGGTCTTTTTTCCTTTTTATAAAGCTTGGAAGTAGCAGCAGATATAAAAGGCTACCATTTCTGTAAAACCATAACTTGGGAATAGCAGTCATCTCTTCATTCTATGAAGAGGGATCATTTTCCTCACCACTTTGACTCTGTGAAAGCCAGCAGCAGTAACACCAGAGGCTGCTTATACCTTCTATCAAAAACAAAACCTACCTTTCTGTAAAGTACACCTGAACATTCTCAGCTGGCAGATGTTGAACACCACTTAATGTGACATAGATTTTCACAAATTTATCAGACTGATCCCATGCTAAAGGAATGAAAAGAAAACATTCTGGATATTAAAAAGGGAATACTGGATTTAAATAAATAATATTTCAATATGTTTATTTTATGTAAAATTTATTAGATTTGTATGCCGTGCATTTCATCTAGATCTTGTGTCTAAATCAAGTTCTTTATTTTAATTCTGCAACAAGCTTTAAAAATCCTATTAGGCATGAAAATAAAGATTAGAAAGGTAACGGCTACCCCACCCACAGAAATAGGATGATGCAAAACTTTGAAGATATCATTTGTTTCAATTAAGGTCCTTTCAAGTTACTTTACAAAATGAATTGCAGCGCAGAATCTATAAAAAAAAAGAAAGAAAACATTTTGAAGATCCTCAGCAGTCCTCAATGCACTTCACTGTCTCAAACTGAATAGCTCCTTTCATCACATTTAACCAGGCTTTGTGGAGCAATCCTGTTCCTCACATACTTATCAGAAAGCATGTTGTTTATAGACCTGCATGTAACAATTTTCATATTTGAACTGATGTTTTAATTAGCCAGTCAATATAGTCAAGGCATACACTGGCTTGCAGAAGGTTTCAAGGTTCAATTCAAAGTATTTAACATTTAGCATTTCTAAGGAGAAAGTATCAAAAAGAATAAATTCCTCACATGATTGTATTTCTGTAGGACACTTTCACTTTGGAAGACCTTCCAGTTATCTCCCTTTTCCCACACTGAAACTATCAAAAGCAAATTAATGGATGAGTCACAGTACTGACAACCTATTCATTCATACACTTCACTCTACAAATCTTTATGAACCGGAAAAAGTCAATTTCAGATTTACAAGAAAGGAGATAAAATGGATCAAGAAAATTATTACATAACTGGTACTTAAGCATAGTAAGTAGATCATAATCCAGTCATCTTTATTGGGCATACCCCAACTGGCTGATGCAGGAGAACATTCAGCCACTGTATTGAGCCATTCTATATAACATCATTTATCAATTTAAAGACAGCATTTGACTCAATACCTAGAAATAGGGTATGGATAAACCTGGCATCTAAAGTTATTGACTCTCAGTTTCTCCCTTTGATTATGAAGACTGCATATCTCAATGGAGGTTAGATATGCCTCTAATATTCAGTTACTTTTTCTGTCCTAAATCCCATTTAAAAAGGATTTAAGATTACTAGCTTGCTTCAATTTTTATATCCACTCTGTATTTCAAGCTCTTGACAAAAACAGAATTCCATTCTCCAAAACTAGTTTCAGTTTCCTTTTACAGTGATAAAACCACCCTATATATTACACAAATAGGCTTGTATGGAGCCTCCAAACCCTTTCCTCATACAAGTATTTACAAAACCTTGTCATCAGCTTTGCCCAAATAAAAATAGTGGTTTTCATTTATAAGATTTGCAAGTTGGACCACTACTGGAAGATATTTTTTTTTTTAATACAGAACACATCAAGACATTTAAATATTTTGAAGTATCTTCTAAACATAAGCCTTGTGGGGAAAGCCAATAATGCTATCATACATCTGGCTTTTAAGATTATCAAACTATTTTTGAATTTGCCAACAGCATAGGCAGGAATTATGTTCTTGCTGCTATAACTATCTTTATAGAGTAAAGGTTACGACCTACCTTTTCTATGACATGGAGTATTCTCACCAGAGAACCAAGATTTCAAAAATCCAGTCTAAATTCCTAAGAACTATGGTATGAGCATCTTGGGATCTTTTCAACTCCAACTATGTTCAGAATTTAGTCAAGCTTTTTCTGACAACTTATTAGGTTTTTTTTCCTGAACAATAATTCTTCTAATTACGTCGCTGTTGACTCTTATAACTGAACTTCAGACATACATCTGTACAACTCACTTTTGTCATGCTGATTTTCTTGACTTTTTGTTCCACATACCGGTAAGTAGGCAACAGACTGTGCTTTCTATGCTAATGTCAAGAAAATTCCCTAATTTCCCAAGTCAGCATTAGCATAGCCTGTATGAGAGTTTCCAATGGGAAAAATTGAACACATTTCATGGTTTAAGGGTAGATTTAATACCACTCCTATCTAATCTGTACTGGATTCAATACAAATAGTTGGTTTATCTTCAAAAAGGATTTTGTAACAATTATTAATCTCAATGCAAATCACCCCTGGATTGAAATGTAGGTTTGATTCAAGTTTCTTTTTTTTTTTTTATAGAAAAAGTTTTATTAGTTACAAGTATACAAATATATCGCTTACAATATGTTGAATTTTCATATATCTTACC
>JAOYMU010000010.1:9504928-9516639 GCA_025802295.1 Psammodynastes pulverulentus
AAGACACGCCCACAGAACCATACCCATGGAGCCACGCCCACGGAGCCTCTTGGGAAAAATTTCACATTTCATGCCTGATGCAGATCTAACACTTGTTGAAAGAGGGGGTGATGCCTTCCACCTTGGTAGTCCTTGAACTAAGCTATCTAATATAACTGCTAGCAAGGTCAGGTGGTCAAGAAGGTGGTCAGGCAGACAGGGGATTCTGGAGGGAGTGGATTATCTAGACTCATTCCAATGAGATACAGACCTGTATATAGTACAGGGAGAGCCCTGATCATACTTATCAATGATCTGTGCTGGAGACAAGACAGAGGGGGTGCATCTGTCCTTGAGCTTCTTTATCTCCCAGTGGTTTTTCATACTACTAACCACAGATCCTTCTGCACCAATTCTGGGGAATGGAAACTAGGGTCACCATATTGTTGTTGGTTTTTTTCCTTCCTTCAAAGCCTGTTCCAACTAGTGATGGCTGGTGAGGGAAAGGTTGCTCCCTAGGTCCCATATTCATAGGATGCCACAATGTTCAAAGCTCTCTTCCTCCTAAAACTTCCTAGTTTTGCAGTGATACCCTGTTGATTGGAAAGTGGACTAATTTAGTTGTAAGACAACATTAAACTTCCATGAAACTGAATAATGTTTGGGGAAGTACCACTAGAACACACTTTTAAATAGTGAATTATCTGTACTGTTATTGTCACAGAAACATCCTGTACTTGGTGAGACAAGTATGTAATCTAGCTAGACTCCACTCTGTGGACTTGTAAATAATATGTGAAACTATAATCATTAGCAATTTCTTTGTCTCATACTTCTATTAATTTAAACTCAAATAACAACTTCCTAAACATTATTATCAAATTCATGCTTTTGTTCTAATCTACACCAGTATTGGTCTGGAATTCCATCTCTGCATTTTGACTTTTGTCAATATTTACATTTTACCACAGGTTGTTATAAAAAAGTAAATTCCAATTTATTTGGGACATAAAATGAAAGTAAAGTAGTAATAGCCCCCCCCCCCTTCAAAAATCCTTTAACAAAGTTATGTCTACTCTTTTTATCACTAAGAACATACATCATTTCAAAGAATGTAGAGCTATCAAAAATAATAGTTAAACCCTCAAGATTTATAAGAGCCTCTTGCCATCAATAAGAGTCTAAAATCAAACATTTTAACAGAAAAATCATTTGGTTTAAGAACTGCAACATTGTCATATTTGAATGCCTTGGCTATTAACAATGAATCTTTCTTTTGTATATAACCCTGAATGTTTGAAGTCACAATTTTAAATCTTCAATTCTAATTTATCCCTCCTTTTCCTTTCCATTCTATATAGAATCTCACTCTCACAGAATTCAATACATCAGTGTTCAATTTGAGGGACAAAAAACTCTTTAAGCTAGAATTCAAGTTTTGCTTTAGATCAATGCAGTATAATAATTAAAAGTCCAATTTTCCAGATTACTCAATATTTGGTTTATATTGTCTAAAAACAATTGGTATAAATTTGGATATTAAAAAAAAGTGTCTACCAGACTAAGCCTCAAATAGATATCACAAGTAACAATACTTACAAAAGTTCAAGAAACATAAAAGTTATTTGACCTATTAGTAGTTTTAAACAGTGCAACTCTTCAGTCCTAATACTTAATAAAACCCATTTCAACAACTCAGTGGTTCAAATACATTACCGCAACAATCCTTACAACATCCCTGTAAGGTAGGCTAGAAGTATCATATCTATATAACATATGCCAACTGAGTGGAAGAACAGGTTAGTAGTAGAAATATTATTCAAACTTCCATTTCAGGTTGCCATTTTATTCCATTCAACTAGTTATGGGAGTTCAGAGCAAAAATGTAACAAAATGGATAAAACTAGAGTTCCACTTTGCTAAGGAATTCTGTTTTGTTCTTGCTTGAAACCAACATAACATTGAAATGTGGTTCAATAAAATGAATTATTTAACCATCTGTGTCTCAGTCTATGAGATCGAGCGTGTTATAAATATTACTAAATCATCAAGAGTATTTTGCACCATAGCGAAAAAAGTCATTCATTTAGTGCAGCCAGTCAATTATGGAAGCATTTGCCTTCCAAAATGTGTCTAAGGTAATGAACCAAACATAACTTTGTCTAACACATAATTCTTTGCCTCCTTTGCATGTCAGTAGAAGAGAATCCCTCATTCTTTTTCAGCATCCCATGCAGTTTCCCAGAAGTATAACCTACAAACATATAAACTGAGAAAATAAAAACATTATATGTTGTTCTTAAAATAAATTTAATGGCTTCAAGTAACATATAAAATTTAACAATAAACTATCTGAAATAAGTCTCTTGAAATGTGCCACAACAGGCACTGTGAACTCACTGCCCAGAACTCTCCTTTCAGCTTGTAAAGGCAATCTCTTTCTGTTCTAATGGAAAGTATCTGAGCACATAGGGCAACCCATTACCTTGTATCGATCCAAAGGATCTTCCTGCTGCAGCTGATTCTCCCTCATCATTTGATATTCTCTTTCATATTTCTTCAGTTTCTTTGTAGGCACCTGTAGGTTAATAAAAATAAATAACAAAAAGAGGTACTATTAAGGTTAACATTCCAGGTGAAAAACTACTCTAGTAAGACATAGAGGGACTAAGAGAAGTAGGAGCTATTGTATACTGATCATCAGCAAAGTAGTCACTTGATCTTACAAAGAACTGCCAGCAGATTTCAAATGAAAATAGATGTGTTACTTCTCCTTAACAAGGCTACAGTGTTCTAGTTATAAGGCTAAAAGTGGGGAATGTAACTCAATTCACAATGGAATGTTATGATTTCTATTAGTGTAGGAAAAAATAATCATACTTCCCATTGCTAAGAGCAGAAGCTAAGTACCCATCTCAAAATAAGACGGACTGGGATTTTTGGTGGGAAGGTGTCTTTATAACTGGCAGTAATTTGGGATTTGGGACAAATGTGTGTGATTATAACTAAAAATTACGGTATTTTGAAAAACAGGTGGCTTCCATCAATATGAATTTGAAATTCCAGTTGCACCTCCTACAAAGACCCATAATATTTTTGTGGGAGTAGTGCTTCTCCCATTATAATATAAACTACCCAACCTAAAATATAATTCGTCTAATTACAGATAAGCAGTGGGAGTAGGGCATAATGAGGCCACAAAAATGTACACATCATGACAGTACAAGGAGCAATCAACAATATGAAGATAGGAAAAAATTAATGAGAAATAAGACACACTTCAGTAAATGGAAATTTTAGCTCTGCTGTACACACGTAACAGGTCTAGGACAATTTGCCGCAGCCAACTTGCCATAGGCCAACTCACCATGGGACAACTTGCTACAGACAATTTCATGTGGGATAACTCAATATCATTGACAAAAATGGAAATAATGTCGAAGAAATAGTAAAACAGATAACATCATGTTGAGTTATCCTGCATGGAATTTTCCGTGGCAATTTGCCTCATGGCTAGTTGGCCACGGCGAATTATCCCATGGCAAGTTGGCTGTGAATGGCTATCGCGAGTTGGCCAACACGAATTATCCCATTCTGCACAATGTTGAACTACATACAGAGTAAAGTAATGGGACAATGATAGTTGTTGGTATAGAAACAAAGAAGTATTGGGTACTAGTGCCAGGTACTAAAAATATAAAGATAAGCTGAATTTAAGAAAGTAAAAGGCAATGAGGCTGGCCAGAAAAGATCAGTCTGCATACAGAGAACAGCGTGAATGTTCAGACTGAGACAATCATGAGGCCTCAGTGCACTAGTAGCACCAAATCTGTCCTAAAAAGTCATCTGGCTGTTAAATGAAAAGGATAATTGACGATTAATTAAATCTCTTAATGGAACACCTGCTGTTTTCTCCTCTGACTAGCTGCTTCCTTGGAGCAGGAATGTTGATTTAGAAGATTTAACCATCTATACAGTCTCACCGGACGGCCTAAAGCAATGCACACAGGTGACTTATCCAAAGTTCTACATTTATCAAAACAAGTTCTCTTGATGAGAGGTCTGTAAACAGAGTCTTGTGCTGTCCACTTCAAATGACTGACAACTGCAAATGAAGAACTCCAAAACTTGAACTTGAAAAAATTCAGCTTTTATACAAATCAGATAACATAAATGAAATGACACAGAAAACAGTTAACCCAGATAACCCCAGCCCGGCATAACTTTGACAAGAAAGTTTAATGAAAATCCTAGATATTTTCACAAATTCCATTGAAAGCAAAATAAACGTCTTTATTTCTCACATATACCCCAACAGAGACACACACAATCCCTTTTTCTTGGCTCAAAACCTATCACTCAAAAGCCAGATTTTTCAAGAATAGAAGCAAAGCTCACTAGAAGGCTTTCTATTATTTTTCTATTTCCCACTTGGGGACACAGAAATATTTGTAGCACAGTGAGTTACTAGGATACCTCTCTGTGAGTGCCTGTCTTGTATTCTCTGCTGCTTTATCACTATCTCTGATCAACAGAAGCATCAGTAAATACAGGGAGGAAAGCATAAAATAATGAGGAAACCAAGTACCATTAAAGCAAATAATATACTATATGAGATGGGATGTGTGTGATCTATAGTGTTAATTGGCTGCTGATCTATAGTGTTAATTGGCTGCTGAATAAAATAACCATATGTTTAATAGCTTTTTATAAATAAATGGTACTAGATAAAATTGAGAATGCAAATATGTGCAAATATCAATTGGCGATTATACATAACTATGTAATTATGGTACTGCTTTTTCAGAGGAATACTAGCTTTATAGTTGGTTATAGCGAAACGACAAATATTTTTTAAAATATTTTTCATAAGGTACAGTAGGCAGTACCTTATGGATTTGGGAATGACTGAATAGAAAGGAATCTTGAAGTAATGATCGGCAGCTCAGTGTAAATTTCAATCCCATGTTTGGCTGCTTAAATAGGACAAATTCCTATAACAGGAATTATAAGGAAATGAATGGAAAATGAAACAGCCCAAGTAATAACATGAATGGGCAATGTAATCATACTTTGCAATATTGCATACCAGAAAGCAGTTAACCTAGAAAAAGAAAAGATAAATTAAAATACTGAAACAACTAGAGCCAATATTTTAGGGGAAAAAGTCTACAGTACTTGGTGTTTTTAGTGAAAGCGGATGAGGCAGGTCAGGCATGCTATGAAATATGCAAAATGATCAAATGCTCAGACAGAAATTACTTTTGGTCTCCATCTCACAGTACTAGAACGCGGAGCCTTTAGGGCAGTGTTTCCCAACCTTAGTCATTTGACTAAGGTTGGGAAACACTGCGTTAGGGCATCCAGGCCATGTCTAATGCCGAGGGTTCAAGGCCAACAGGTCTTTTTTTCTTTTCTTTTTTGCACAATGTATAAACAACAAAATTATCTACTGTCAGATGCAATGGATATCCCTTTAGATAATTTACAAAAAGAAATTCACAGAGAAAAGAGATAACTATGGCTTGTCTAGATGGCGCTATATTGTCTTCTGAATCATAAGTAGCATATGTGAAATCCTGGATTCTGGGAAGCAATAGTAAAAGAAAGGAACCCACTCTATGCCTGTGAGCTTCCCAAATGCATTCGGTTGGCGCTATGGAATTCTGAACTAACTGGGCCTTCTGACTGATCTGGCCGAACAATTATTGTAATGTTCTCATCTCTTTCTTTCCTCTGTTGTTACAGCCGAACTGTCCCACCCTCCAGATGGGGTGAACAACATCTTCCTGTAGCTCTCAGTATTCACCATGCTGACTGCCGCAGTAGGGAAAGCCTGGAGGGGAATATAACTATTTCTCAAACTGTGATTCCAAATCCAAAGTATTAATGGAATATGCTATTTTCTTTTTAGAAATATTAAGAACTGAGATTATGAAGTTTTGTTCAAATTCTTCATAACTGTTCAGCATTCAGCAACAAATAAGGTTTGCAAACAGCCCACCACTACATTTTAAAGATACAATTGGAACCTATTAAGTAATCTGCCTAACATAGAAGTAAATAGGATAAAAGAAAGATACCAGAACCTCACAATTAATAAAATATATTAATGGATGAGTACAAAAAGTCAAATATTAAATTTTGCTCTCCTCTGGAGATATTTTTTCAGAAAAAGATGAGTTAAATGAAACAGTAATATAATACTTTTATAGGCAATTGTACCATGTCACGTGTGAACACAAGCTGAAAACATGGGTTGTTCAAAGAAGGAAGAAAAGTCACAGTTAAATATCAATCAGAAGCACAGGACTATTTTATTTCTCTATTAGAATAGAATAGAATTCTTTATTAGCCAAGTGTGATTGGACATACAAGGAATTTGTCTCCGGTGCAAAAGCTCTCAGCGTACATATAAGAAACAAGTGATAAATCATGATCATAATCATCATAAGATACATTCATCAGAAATCATAAGATGCAACACTTAGTAATAGTCATAGGATACTAAATAAGTAATCAACATAAATCATATTAGGATACTAAATAAAACAATATAAATTGTAAGGTACAAGCAACAAAGTTACAGCCATAAGAAGATAAGGAAATAGGTAGCAAAGATATGGATATAGTAACCCTATATAGTAGCCCTACTAGGTATTTTGACAGTGTCGTGGGAATTAGTTGTTTATCAGAGTGATAGCAGGGGGTGGGGAGAAGTCCTTGTGTTTAGTTGTTTTGGCGTGCAATGCTCTATTTATTATTATTTATTTATTTATTTTAGGAAATTTATATTGCCGCCTATTCACACATGGCAACTCAAGGCTGCTTATAGGAATATAAAAACCTCATATATAAAACAATAAAACTAATAAATAAATAAACATATAACAATTATAATAAATTAATAAAATAGTATAATAAAATAAAATAACCCCCCAACCCCCACCTCAGCGACAACAGTTCACATAAGCCATTTAATGGGATCCATCCCACTCTGTGTTCACCAGGACCGCTGACAGAACCAAGACTTCAGCACCTTCCGGAAGAGTGTCAGAATGGGGGCCATTCTAATCTCTGGGGGGGATGGTGTTCCAGAGAGAGGGAGCCACCATGGGAAAGGCCCTTCTTGTGGGTCTTAGGGGATGGGACCCACAACATTCTTTAACTCCCCGCTCTGGTGGGTTGGGTAGTTGTGACCGGCAAGAGACGGTCCTTCAGATAACCTGGTCCCAAGCCATGAAGGACTTTAAAGGTGACAACCAGCACCTTGAATTGCACTCGGAAGCAAATCGGCAACCAATTCAGCTCCCACAGGGGAGGTGATACATGTGCACAAAACCATGTGGACCACTGCATTTTGCACAAACTGGAGTTTCCAGAGGTTCTTCAAGGTCAGCCCCATGTAGAGCGTGTTGCAATAGTCAAGACGGGAAGTGACTAGGGCATGAGTGACCACGAGTAAAGATTGTGGGTCCAGGAAAGGGTGTAACTGGCCCACAACCAGCAGGAGTCGCAAGTCCAGGAGAACCCCCAAATTACACAGAGGGTCTGTTTGAGGTAGTGCCACCCCAACCAAGACCAAAGGCGGCAATTTTCCCTGTGCCAAAGAAACTCAAACCCAGAATCACTCAGATTTGCCAGGGTTCAGTTTCAGTTGCAACCCGTTGCTTCCCATCCAGGCCCTAACAGCCTCCAGGCACTGAAAGAGAGAGGACACGGCATCGCTTAACTCACCATGGGCTGAGACAGTGTCATCTTGAGGGAAGAAGTTACTTAAAGTTATTACGCTGCTTAAACTTTCTCTGGTAGAGAGAAAAAAAAGTCCAGAATTTTAAAATAAAAAATACAAAGTCTCCAGGGAGATACGGTTGAAATCAATGTTATTTTAAGGCCATTTCATATTCTGAATTAGCGTGGAAACATGTTAATCAATTGCAGCTTCTCACATTGCTCTGATAATATTTAGATATATAGATTACTTAATCCAAACAAAAATAATTATTTTCTATTTAAAAACTAAAGGATTTCAGAGCAGCAAAAACAACCTTTTTAAAAAAAAATGTATTATTGAAAATGCCTACATACCTCTTACATTCAAAGTTATTGGTGTAACAAGAAGAGAAGCCTATGGAAATTCTCACTCATCCAGGTCATAATTGTCCCAAAGGTGCTTTTTCAAGAGGCAACTGAACTTTCTGGTTTTTCTTTGAAGACATTTCACTTCTCATCCAAGAAGCTTCTTCAGCTCTGACTGGATGCTGGGGAATGGAATCAAAGAAAAACAGAAAGGCAAGTTGCCTCTTGAAAAAGTACCTTTGGGACAAGAAAAGAAGTCACAAACAATTATTTTTGTGCTATTATAGCAAACATTCTCGCAATGTAGGATGAAAGCATTAATTTTGTTAAGATGCCTTTTACTAGTCAATATTTTAATATTTCTAAAATTTTATAGTCAGAAAAAGCATTTTAGTACTATATGAAGATTAATTTTCAAAAAGTGATAAAATAAGGCCCAGTAAACTCACTAGGTTAACAGATCCCTGTGTTTCAAAAACAGATCAAAGAACAGCACTAGGAACCTATATTTGTCAAAGTTATTATTTTGCTTTGTTCCAAATTCTTTGAGATAAGAAAAAAACCTACTTATTTCTTTAGCTATGTTAGTGAATGTTCTAATAAAGAATAACACAGCAAATAATTCATTGGAGAAATGTTAATTAATACAAATCCTCTCCATTATTTATTTTAGAATGGAATTTTGATCCAACATTTTTTAAATTGATTTTTTTTAATCTACAGAAAAATGCATAATCACTATATTCACAGTGTTTTCTTAAGTATGGACCCTTTGTATGCATTATTTCCATTATCCCATTAAAATATTTAGCTAATCGTTTTAGGAGTTGTTTCATTTTTAAATAATTTACTTCTGAGACTGCAGAAAGTCAAATTCCAGAACATTTTATAGAAGGTATTTTATATTATATTTTGATGTTTTATAAAATAAGTATTGCTTCATTTCCCTTGTTACTGATACAATTCCCTGTGTTCAACACTATCACTAGTATTCATCTTGACTTTTATTTTTAAATGGTATTTGAGGAACCAAACGGAATTAGAATGTTAAATGACCTTGTCTCCCCCAGCTGGAATCTGCCTGGCCCATGTGTTCAGATAGGGAAGGGCACCAGACGGTTCTGTTCCTAGGAAAATGCAAGTCATCTGTGGGCCTCATCTGTGGTAGCCTCAGAGATACATTTTGGTACTGCTAACCTTCTGTCAAGTGCTGTTTGGTTGAACTTTGTCAAGTTAGGTGTTTTTGTTAATTAATTGAATGAATATTTTTGTAATGTATGCTCCTTATGATCTTAAGAGGCAATTATTTAAACAAAGAAGCTCTCTTTCCTGTTTACTGAATAGCCAGAATAGTTAGAGACTTTTTAAAAAGGTTGTTGTCAACTTGATAATGCTGGAAGAGTAAATTGGGTGAGGATCAGTGATGCGATTCAACAGGTTCGCATCTATTTGTGAAAACTGGTTAACTTTCTAAGCAATTCGGAGAACCAGTTGTTGGAAGAAATCTCCTTTTGGTTTTTTTCCACTTTACAGGGCTAATCTTGTAAGGAAGGCAGGCAGGCAGGAAGGAAACATTCTGGTGTTGTTTCTAGCCTAATCTTTATTGCCCTGCTTACAGAAACTGCCTTTTGGCTAACCCATATAACAGCTAAAGGTTCTTGGCAGTACGCCCAGACTTATTGTCATCTGAATTCCACCCAGTCACATGATCACCCAGCCACGGCTACCCAGCTGGTCATTAGGGCAGAGAACCGGTTGTTAAATTGTTTGAATTCCACCACTGATGAGGATACACTTGCTCACCTGGTACTATTATAGTCGGGTCTTGCTTTAAAATATATACATTTGTTAATATCATTTTACAGAGATCTATAATGTTTAATGTATTTTAAATTACACAACAAAAATGAAAATTATCAGTATATGAAGAATTATGTAAACTATATGAATATTTATCAACCATGTGATATAACAAAAAAAAAGAATGATCTTTGATATTGGAAAGACAGTACAACTCCAGGATTACAGTCTTGGATCAATGATGTTTAATTTTCTGCCCATGAACTTGCTCACCATTGGCATATGGAAAGGTGATAATACTATTCAAGGATGTCAAGCTAAGCTATGAATTCATTATTCAAGATTGTCAGGGCTGGATTTCAAAAACTTTCCCTATATGTAATATAATATGATATTGTGTTTTTTTTTTACATTAAAACAGTAAGGATTTTTAAAAAATGATATTTTACAAACCCCATATTGTATTCTGGCATTTGTATTTCAAACTGACTCTAAAAACATATTTGTTATGTTTTATTAGCACTGCATACTACTGAGGGGGGGGGGCTCTCCCGAAGAATGAAATATTTTGGGAAGTATTAAAAAACGTAGAATATTATATTTCCCTAAAGGAGAAATGGAGAAACATGTTTTAGAGGCAGAAAGCCGCCCCTAGTCTTTCTTAATAGCCTACAGCAGATGCCAGCATTTAAAAGATGAAGAGCTTATTGAAAGAGAAAGACAACTATCTAGATGGCTCTATCCATAAGCAAAACAAACACAGCCAGCAGAAGCCCATTCAAAACAGGATATTTCGAAATGGCTTGCAGCAAAATTTGACAGCTAAGAAAGGCAGAATGGTAGGATTAGAAAGCAGCCCCGCATGCAAGATCAAGCACAGGATGAAAGCCATTAGCCACAATAGGAATTGCCCGACATCCTTTCAGAACACAAGCCCTTGATTGCACCACCCCCAGAGCAGTCCAAACTTCAAAGTCACAGAAACCTATAAAGATCCACCCACTCCTTCAACCATTTTGTCAGCTGCACCAGAACCACAAATCCTGGTGGTTCTGTTCACCAATAAATGGACCTTCTTTCCAATCAGCCTCCAGCTTCTATGTTGTTTTCAGTGTCTTTCTCCCAGCCTAGAACTGAACCAGATGGATCTTTCCTTCCAACACTACTGTATTACAATAATGGTACTTATAGTACTTATAGTTACAGGTGAGGAGTGGTAAAATTAGTGTATTTGTAGGTCTAAAATATACCTAAAAGGGGGTTTTGGCACACAGTTTTCAGCTGAGCTTTTTAGTAGTCAGATCACATGGTGTTCAACAAAAATATATGATTGAAAATATTTTCTTGAAAAATGCTACTTCATAGGTTTAGCACTGGAAAATGTCAATACTAAATCCTTTTCTAGCTGGGTTCAAGCTGAATATATTTCCTTTCTTTTTTTCCTTTCCTTTCTTTCCATTCAGACTATGCTCTTTGTACAGTATTCCTCCATGACTGGAAGCTGATCAGCCATTTTTACACAGGCTTGTAGTAAGAATTTTAATTAGTGGCTTTGGTTGCTAGCTTGCCTTAGTGCTGTCCAATGGTTTGAATATTCTGCTTTTAATCATCAAGGTCAATATTATCAATCACACAAAAACGGAGGCAATATCCTTTTGATATTAAGAAAAAGAATTGTTTCTATATGTAAAAATGAATGCCCTGATATGATTGTGCATGGAGCACTGTTGGAAAATGGGTTCATGTATTTTATTTCATTCTTTTATTGAAATTTGTACTAAGAATTTCTTTGCTATATATTCTAAGAATATAATAGATTTTCAAGCAATTTTTCTTCACAGATTGAGGCAATT